>APFE030598870.1:0-16718 GCA_000404065.3 Pinus taeda
GCGGGTGTAATGTCTGCATTTAAGTTGCCTGAGCTGCCCACGTGCCGAGGACATGCCTTCACGCTGCGGACAGGTGGATGACATGGGCTCCGGGTTTGTTATGGTCCAAAAGGACGCTGGGAGTCTTTATGGCGATTCATTGCGATGGGTTTTCCAATGTTCAGTCATCCATTATCGAGTAATGGAGAACACAAGTCCCATTATGTATCTATATCTCGGCTCTGGTTTTGGTTATTCGGAGGTTCAGTTTTTCGTGGAGGAGAGAGGCTCGGAGGGCAGTGTTACCACCCTCGAGCTCCTCCCCTGTCCGACTCGCCTGGTCCTGTTGAATTTGGATTCTGCTGTTGGGTGGTCTCGCCTGGTTTCCGCTGTTGGTTGGTCCAACCTGGTTCAGGGGAATCTGTTGTTTGCTGTTGGGTTTTTTCGCTGGCCGTTCGTGGGGTGGTTCCGCCTGGTTCAGTGGATACTGTCTTTGGAAGCTGGGTACTCCTACTGGGTTCAGGGGAATTTGTTGTTTGCGGTTGGGTGTTGTCGCTTGTCGTTCGTGGGGCGGCTCCGCCTGGTTCAGTGGTCACTGTCTTTGAATGCCGGGTACTTCAATTGGGTTCAGGGGAATTTGTTGTTTGCTGGTGGGTGTTGTCGCTTGTCGTTCGTGAGGTGGTTCCGCCTGGTTCATCCGAGGCAGGGACATTGGTTCAAGCCCCGTGAAGTTCTTCTGGGTAACAGTAGGCTCAAGGCCGTCAACCCACGCCCTGTTTTTTCCATGGCGCCTCGAGCTGGCTATCGCAGGCCACGAAGGGGTGGTAATTCCAATGGGAGCCAGAGTGGCACTAGCGGTAGTCATCGTTCCAGCCCGCGGAGAATTTCGCCTTTGGCTTGTGCTTCACCTCCCCCGGGGAACTCGGAGAATTCGGCAGAAGATGTTTGCAACGCAGTGCAGACTGCGACTCTCTACTACAGACGCAAGAAGAATAAACCAGTGGTCAAGGCGATGATAACAGTCATTTTTGAAGAAGAGGATGAGGGAGATGGAAGCTCGGAAGAGGATAAGGAAGAAAGAACTCCCCCATCCACGGACAATTCCTCCAAGAGTAAGGATAGCTCCTACAGTCCGGAAAATCAAAGCAAGATGGATGAGGATAGCACAGTTGGCTATTCCGCTGAGCAGAAGGAAGCTCTCCAAGAGATCAGAGGCCTCAAAGGGAAAGAACCCCTGGACTCTATGGGGGATCCTTCAAAGGTTCAAAAAGACAGCCATCCCTGCAAGTCTTCTTTTCCGCAAAGTATGACGAATAGAGCAGAGTCTGAGGATACGTTTGATTACACCCTGTATCTTAAGCTTCCGCCTGGCATTGAGAGCATTGATGCTCTTCCGGTTGGTATGGAGGTTACGTGGGAGCGGGACCCTGTTCTTGCTGCTGAAGACCGCAAGAAACGTGCGCAGGAGCGCGAGGCTGAGGCGCAAAAGAAGCTGGGAATTTGATGCCCGTAGTGTTCTGGGTAAGCCTGTCCTCAGGCGTTCAGTGTGCCTTTCTTTTGTCTCTTTGTGTAAGGTGGTTTGCAGCAATTATCATTGCTGTTAGGTGTCATGTTTGGTTTTTAAGGTCTCAGCCCTGCGGATCGGGTCATCTCTGTAATGTCGAGTCTGTCTATCAGTGTCGAGACAAACAGTCCTGTTATGTTTTGTTATGTTTTGTTATGCTAGCCTGCATATACAGTCCTTCCAGGTTGGTGAAGAAAGTTTTGACCGAGAGCTGCACTCTCGCTCTCAGAGGTGTTCACCTCTTGTAAATAATCTTTTTGTTTTTTAATATATTTAGTTAGCCTTTGCCAAGCAAAAAAAAACAATATTTAATAAAGAATTGATATAATAATATCATTAATTAATTATTAAATAAATAAATAAAATAGAATAAAATAAGATAAAATTTACCCTAGTCTATTATTATATTAATAATATTTATTTGAAAAGTTAATAATTGTAGTAAAAAAATAAAAAAATAAAAAATAAAAATTGAATCATGGTCTCTTTAATTATTATATTATTTGAATAGACCCTAGTCTAATCTAGCTGTTAAGGGTCTTTTTAACAGTTTCCCGTTCATATAGCCATTGAAGGACTTGCATGCACTATTTAACTGATCACTCAGAATTGTTCCTCAACTTGTCCTAATGATGAACCACACTAATTGGTTCAAAACGAATCAACAAATGATTCTCTATGTGTTTTTGCCGAAATTATTCTCACAATCAAAATATGGATCACAGAAGTCTAAACTCTTTAACTTAATTTTGATTAAAAAAACATTGTGTATTGCCAATTAATAATGTAAATGAATAAAAAATAATAATTGATACTATTCAAAAGAACACTATCTATTAATATAAAAAATATTTTATTTGAGATTATTATTATGTAAATAATAAAAAAAGTTATCAGAATTATATTATCAACACCAAACAAATATACAAATATCTACAAAATCACATGTACATTAAAAATAGTTACAAAAAAAAAAAAGTAGTGTAAATACAAAAACTCCAATTTAAACATTATTAATGGAAAAAGTAAAGGCAATGAAGACAACATAAATTTCTGCATTATCGACCACCATTGTCATTCGCTAACAATCGTTGAAAATGGTCAACAAAGGACGAGTCTCACAATATTTGTTGCAATGTGACAAAAAAAGGACAACCATTTTGAAACATCACAAAACAATGACAATCACAGGGAATTTACCAACATTGAAAGAAGTAAAGAATACAATTTCAATTAGATACATTTTAGTTCTAACAAAAATAACAAATTCGACAAGAAAACCAACTTTCAACACTTGACCAGAACACAATTATTTTATGCCAACCTCTTCCAAAATACCCCTAGAGCGGTGACAAAAGCAACACCAATTCAAGTCAACATGATAATGTTCATGATACTTCACTCATTCAAGCCAATCCCTTCTTGTTTCCCTTCCCGATTCCCTCTAGCGCAAATGATATAAATTTTCAACATCTGATTTCATTCCTTCAAAACATGAATATGCTTATCGACAAAATTTGGATGGACCGCAAGTGTTCTATCAAACCTTGTGCGAATAAAGGTAACAAAACTAATGGTCTATGTAATAGATTTAATCACTGAAATGTAATATATACCATCATTGTTCTAACTATCTTCTTTTCATTGAGAAAAAATACACAATTGAAATTAGTACATTCTAACAAAACAAATCAACACAAACAAAAATGTTTATATATGTCTTTCGTTCTTTCGTATCAAATATAGAAAAAACCTATGAAATACAAATTTATGAGGATTCAAAAGAAGAAGGGAAAAAAATGGAAACAAGTATGAATAAACCAATCAAAGAACAAGATGACCACTAAAAAAAATAATTGCACATGCATTTCCTCCCAAATAGTCAGTTGACTTAGTTCACCAATAAACAAATCTATTGAAAACATCAATAGGAAGAACAAAGAAGTTATCAAGGTGCATACAAATAATGGTAAAAAACAAAAAAAACCACAGAGAACTATCCATATTTTTCTAAAAGACATGCCAAAACATTGAGCTCAAACCAAAAAAAATATCGTTGAAATGATATCAACTTTAATTTCTCCTCCTCTTTCTTTCTAAGTGAAACATATACACTATCTTTCATTTTAGAATAATGTTCAAAAGAAAACGGTGGTGAAATGTTCACACCATCTATCGAATTCACTCTTGATATAGTTGTAAATGCCAAGCCATGACTCTTTCTATCTCCAATATCCACAGTGACTTTTTGCAAATTCATCCCCTGTGATTTATTAATTGTAAACACCCATGTCATTTTCAATCGCGTCTATCTAAGATTTCCATGTTGTAGCAGCTAAAACCACCCTCCAAAATTTTGCCTTCACTTCGTTTTGGAGCCTCCCTACTAAAATCTTACCAGCCTGTCTTACATTCCCCAGGTACGTATGCTTTCATTTGAGTTTATCTTTTTCTTTAAAACTTCTATTAATTACTTCCCTTTTTTATAACCACAAGCTAACCCCGTGACTTGGTTGCAATTTGGTTCTTGCACTAGCTTGCCAATTTCCGCAGTCCTAGAGGGAAACCAACCTTGCCTTCAATAAATGTGCAGTTCAACCTAGCAGTGAGCTTCAGCTCCATAACTGCGTAGACCCAACCAGTAGCTTGTCTTCAACCCAGAAATTGTGCAAAACATGAGAGGTAGCCAAAGCCACTTAACCTAGGAATTGCACAAAAGCATTCCCTCAACTGTTGCCCGATGAATGTGACGGCAAGTTGCCTGGTTCCCCCTTGAACTACGCAATTTCTCCATGCATGCATGGAAGTCCTTGACAAAAAATAAAAAAGGAAAACATGAAAAATAATTCATAAAAACTAGGGATCTATTTTTAGTAGTGGGAGTTACACTTGAGTTAATTTTAGAAATTTCTTCCACTTTTCTCTTTTTCCTAGATTTTCGGTCTCCGTGTCATACACCCTAAATCAATCAAATCTATTTAATGGACACCACCATAGCTCATTTTCACACTCGATCTTCGAGATTTGGCATTCTTGAGGCATCTAGGAACCTTCATCACAGGCGACACAACTTTTTTGCGTAAGTCTTGATTTTCTTGTCTTTTGCTACTTTCTATATCGCTTTTGTTTCATTGGGTTGTGTGAGTGTTGTTTTGCCTATTTTATTGAAATGTTGTTGGCGTTTTGGCTTTTTTTATCTTGTAGAAGTATTTTTTTTAATTTTTTTGATTGCCTCTCCTAAGTGTCGCATGCATAACCTAATTTTTACACTAAGGGTTGATGTTGCAGTGACTCTCCCCACAAGTTTCGTTGTTCTTCTGATTGATCGATTCCTGCATTTGTTTTGGTTTCATGCATCACTATTCACTTAGGTGTGCACCAGGCTTCACTGACACATTCATATATGAATGTTTTCAAGTTTCCCTTGGGCAGACCTGGGTTGCCTTAGCCCAGATCTGGCTCTTCCCATCATGCACTACACATTTCTCGATCTGAAGGCTCCATCTTGGCTCCAGGAATTTCGTAGAGGCCACGAGTGACTAGCTCAAGATGCACACTACACATATCCAAGAGACAGTCCTGGAGTCTTTCCCACTAGGATTGCATAATGCACAGTTCCAGCCAGCTTCAAAGGCAGACTGAATTGCACATTATGTAGTTCCAGTCATCAACAAGCCACACTGGACTGCTCATTATAGTTCCAGTCATCATCACCTCTCACTGGTAGCTTGAATTGTGTAATGCGCAGATCTAGCTGACATTCCCTCACCTCTAAAAGTCAGAATTGTGCAATTTTGCCCGACAGTTGCCCAGTTTGTTGCATTATTAGTCTTGAAAGTTATTTTTTATTTTAAGCTAACATTTTCATGCCATGAGTGTCCTCTCTGTCTTCAGGTAAAACAATTATTAAGCAACTTCTTAGCAGTATAGGCAACATGGTTTCCAAGAGAGATGTATCAAAGGATACTATAGAGAGAAGCATTGGAGATGTAGTTAAATATGTGTTAATGAACTTGCCAAGCTATGCAGACACATAGTTATTCATAGAGAAGGACATGAAGATAACATTGTAGGAAATTAAGGACATATTTAGAGGAAGTTTCAAGGAATATATGGAAGATCGATAGGTCTATGTTAACATCCACAAGTCAGGCTTTTACAGGGTTGTATGAAGTTACCCTGCCTTCTCATGTGTAGACATTATTCACTAGATTAGCTCACATACCAATCCTAAGACGATGACATTGAGAAATTACAGTGGAATCCAACTTTCGACCTTCAAGATGAAAAATTATCATCAGATGTATCACATACCACAATTGGTGAACTACATGGATGCACTCTTCTATACTCCCAACAATAATGTGAACACTAGAGACATAATGAAGTGTTTGGTAAAAAAGCCATCGAAGTTCAGGTCAACACCCAATTAGATCTATGAGACAAAGTCACTCAAGAAGGCCTACCAACTCTTGATCATCTTTGCATGTCACCTATACGGTCAAGAGAGTACGAAGACCTTTCCACAGAATTGGGTGGATGTGCTGGATAAGTTGGAAAGTGAAGGAAGGTGATTCAAATGGTTAGACATGTTTGCTCTTTAGATGAGAGTGCATGTGTCTAATGCTCGAAATCCACCTAAGGAAGAACAAGAAAGATTCTATATATCAACATACTTTCTTGTTGCAATCTTTGATCAGCATTAGTTTCCTAACATGGGTTGGACATGGACATCGTTAGAGGATGTTGTGAACATTTATTGTAAGTTACTTTCTCAGTGCAGTTACTAAGGAGTCATGGTGAGGCTATTTGACTACTTTATCACCCCGATTTACAAGATTATCTTTGAACGTGATCCACCTTGCATGTCCAAGGAAGCGATGTAGGCATTGCTTAAAATTGCAGATTGGTATGCCTCACCCAGTGACACCTTTATCAGAATTTTTGGCAGAGAGAAGCCTTTGCATGTTCTACCAAGGCTTTCCATGAATAATTTGGCCATCCAAGAGGTTTCACATCACATCTCAATGGGTTTATAAGGAGGACTGCATACGATGAAAAAGGCACCATGGCTTGCTCTTCCTTTGCGGATTGGATTCTAATAGATCTAGAGCTTAAACGATGTGGATTTCAAGGCCGAGGACTTTAAGAAGTTTGAGTTCGGAACCAATAGTTTCAGTCCATATGATCCCCACTGTATATGCAAAAACCATTGTGTGAAGTTCTATTATCCATGGATCCATGGGGCATGTCATTGGCCAGAGGAAGGATGTTGGAGGTATTGCTACAACCCCTTTAGGCTTAATTAATTGGTTAGCATGGATATAGAATATAAATCATCTCTACGGGAAGAAACACCATAGGAAGCAGCAACAACAACAACAGTGGAAAACAAACCAACATACTACAAACATAAGAGGAAGATTGCTAAGAACCCAGAGGCCGAGAAAATATAAAAGTTAAGAGAAGATCCTCTTGTTTAGAAAGTAGCTTTGGAAATAGAGGCGAATAGACAATATTGTGAGAGGAGAGTAGAACGGAGGAAGAGAGAGAAGCAAAGGTTGGAGGATGTAGAGAGAAAGTTGGAAGAAACAAAAAAGAAGCTGAAAGAAGAGCGGTAGCTAAGGAGGAGAAAAAGGGAAGAGAACCAAAAACAGGAACAAGAGGAAAGGAAAGGTGCAGTGACAAAGAAAAATACGCCTCTATAGGATGAGGATTCATAGAAGTTAGCAGATGAAGAAGAGGGTGGGCAGGTGTAGGTTCAGAAACTTGCATAGAATATTGAACATATGGTTGAAGAAATTGACATGTAGTTGGAATAGGAGCCATAGGACCAAGACACCGACCTCATGCCAAGAGCATCTGAGGTCGCCCCACAGTCTCCACCACCTCCATAATCATAATTAGTCTCGAGTGATCAAGGAGAGGTTGTTCTCCTTGATGATGATCTGGCTCTGGGATGATCACACATCACCTACACACATAGAGGAAAGAGTGATTGTCTCAGATGTTAGAAGACATCCAACTTTCATGACCAATGTTTCTAAGGCTTATACAGAAGACACAAGTTCAAAGATGAAGTTCTAATAGAAGAGATTTATTGGATAGAAAAGGACTTGGAAGACGCCATGAAGAGAATAGAACAAGTTGCAGGACCCGCTATGTCAGAGATGAGAAAAGAGATCCTATTGAAGTATCGACCCTTGATACCACAATGTGGAAACTGTATGGCATATTTGTCACCATGCACGAGGTAGTTGTCCATCTATATGGTTTTCGAAAGCAGTGCATGAAGATAGCCCAAATTTTCGAAGACCTCCACCTTGCTATTACGCATGTACGTGAATGGACAATGAGGTACAAGGCAACCTTACTTTACTTGCAGAAGATAATGAAGTCGTGGGCAAAGCTAGACAAACCATAGATTCAGATGTTGATCTAGAATCATGAGCAACGCCCTCTACTTATCACTAGCATTGAGGCAACCTATGCATGATTGTTTAAGATTCTGGATGTCATAGTGAGGACACACAATATTCCTTCAATCGAAACCCTCACTCAAGCCATGAATAAGAACGCAGCCCTGCTGGGGGTCAAAAGGTACATAGAGCAGTTGATGCAAGATGCCATTAGTGATGGCTTGCAGATGAGTGCACAAAACATGCAGAAGTACTTCGGTGGTCTAGCCACACTCAAGAAAATGCTGCACATGCCTCAAGATGAGTTGGATAGAGTTTCAGAACCATATACCTGAAAGCCATGGAAGGAAGAGTCTGTTTTGAGAAAGACATCACCAAACAGTACGAGGATGCAATAACACAGTACCATGCTTGGTATCAATTCGTCACCGAAGACCATCTAGAGGATGTTGCCAAGTTGGTTTTTCCCTAAGACCCCAAATGATGATGTTCGTCTTGTTAGGCTGACTCAAGCCTATTTTGTCCCACATGGGTATATGTGGAAATTGTATTATTATTTGTAAATATATTGTAAGTGAAATTCCAAGTGTCATTAGTTCAATGTGAACAGTCACTATGTAATGTGGAGATTCATGAGGGTAGTCGAAGATTCAAAGGGAAATGTCAAGGGTCACCCAACCCTTTGTTATATATAGAACCTCAAAACTCAAAGTACAAGCTTCTAGGAGCCACGCTTTTGGCTAGGAATTGCTTCGAGAAGGCTTGGAGAGTATTGTCGTTGTACAGTATTTTGTCACATCTCCTACACTTCCCTGTCACATACCTCGAAGTGCCTGAAACATGACCATAATGCAATGTACTCATTCATATATGCAATTCAGAGCCTTCCTAAGACATTGATTGGAAAATTCCTTAATATTCCCCTGAAGGAAATAGATCTTTAACCCTAACTTGAGCATCGTCACTCTTATGAGGCTAAAAAGCACGATGGTCACATGCTACATTATACTCGACCCACGATGGCATCGCTTTGTTTTCTCATATACCCGTGATGATCCCTAAAAGGCAATTTTCGCAAAGAGGATGAGAAGATTCATGATCTAGAAGCTTCCAGAGCGGCGAGCTGGAGTTTTTTCAGCATAGATGAGGTTGAATTATCCCAACTTGGCCTCTTGGTCTTATCCCTATGAGCTACCTCCTTGAGATGAGGGCCTAATACTATCTTTGGAAAGGTCATAACTCCCTTTCCCAGCCTATAAATTCATCTTCTCCCATTTCCAAATGGTTGGTCAGGTTGGAGGCTAGGTTGATCTATGTCCATTTTCACCCCTATGCTGAGCTTTTGCTTAGAGGCTATTCATTAGAGTTGGAGAAGGAGTGTTGGAGAGTTTCTTGGCTTGGACTTTGATTGCCACTCAAGGAGAGCCTTTCAACATCAAGGCTATGGTGGTAGGCTTCCCTTTATTCTTTAAATAATATACAACTTCTAGTTCATCTTCCTAAAATATATATGTTCATGTACGTATTAGCTTGGCATTACTTGATCGGCTAAGTAGGTTATTATTGGATTTTCTATTAGTTTTGGCATGCTTTGTTGTCTCTTGATCACTTTTATAGGTACATAAGTGCTTAGAGAAGCAAGAACAAGTCCGTGACACAAGTGGTTTGAGTCTCTCAACAAAGGGAATCAAAATAACATTAGAACGAGGTAGGTCATCTCTCTCATTCTACTTTTCAATTATAATCTAGGAATATGTCTAGTTGATTGTCACTTTAGTTGCTAGACCCACTCATTGGGCTAGAGGGATAGTCTCTATCCACAGAGAGGATTAACTTTTTCAACAAAATGGAGACTTCGCAAGGGAGCCTATAATTCTCTCCATCCAATCCTTCACCCTCATCTTTTGACTACTTTGACCAACGGTCGATTTTTCGGCTTGTCTGCATTAGTGTGAGTTTATACCATCATTGATTACTGCCTTAGAGTGCTAAGTCTAGATTTTTTCTTGAAATATCTTTAGTTTTTTCCCATATTCCTCACCATCGTGGGTTTACCCTTTACAGTCATGACGACATTGCAGTTTTTCACTTTACAGTCACGATGACCTCAGTTTTTACCTTTACAGTCACGATGAAAAAAAATCTTCATTTTTTGGTCGTGTTGAAATAATCACTACTTTTTCTATACAAAGTAGTGATGTTTGTTATACAAGAAAATGACCTCCCCATCATCTTAGAGGGAAAAGACATGATGACTGAAGCAATGACCAAGTTCACAAGCCTTGTTTCCAAGCTAATGTTGCCTATACACTAGCAACCTATTTATAAATCTTCTCAGCAAGCCTAAGGGTACGTTAGTGACCTAAGTAACTCTACTTGTTACCTCGGGAACAATGTTAGTAAACCCTAATGAGTTTCTAAGGGTCAAAGGAGGGGATTGAATAAGAAATATCCCTATATTCTATCCTAAATCAACTCAGAAAAGAAAGGAAACATAAAATTTTGACCTATTTGGGGGATTAATAACCCTGATGGAGTATGCACATGGGAAAGAGATTAAAAGAATGGCAACATCATTTCTTTTAGCTAAATAAACTCATGGAGAAACTTGGCAACCCTAACCTCACATGCTACATAAGCAGAGCTAGGGCTATTTTGAAAGGGGTCAGATCATTTGAAAGGATATCTTACTTGATTATCGAGTAGAGTCTCAGACTTAAGCATAAGAAGTTGGTAAGAAGGGAGAGAGAGAGGAGATGGAGGGGTAAGGGAAGGCTTATGCAATCGATGGTTGCAATCCCTCTTTTGACATTAATATAGAACTGTAGTGTTACTATCCACTCCATGATGTTGGTACTATAATTCATTTATATGTTTATTCAATGTCTTTTAGCATGAGTGGCTTATTTAAGTGCAACTAGATGTCTTTTGTATGTTTATGCCTTGATTATCAAGGTTTTATGTTTTGATTACACTTTTCTTCTCTATGTGCAGGACTTGATCTGGAGCTAGCTTAGGGGACTTCTGCCTAGCTACATTGCGCTCTCCAGCAACTCCACATGAAGGCTCAAGGTAATGAATCCTTCTTGCTTTGATAGTTATTTGTTGAACATGGACATGCATGTATTTTTGTGATAGTTGCAGATAATCTTATAGTCTTCCAAGGGTCTCGGGAATACCCTTGAGGTTTCCTCCATCTTCCATATACCGTGCATTAATCCCTATAGCATAATTGGTGACTCCACTGGGGACTACACTTAGTCCCCGATTTTTCCCAAAAAGTTCCTAGATCTATCTTTCTTCCAGACCTTCTTGTACTTCTTCATTCCTTTTCTGACTACTTAGGACCAATACAACACCCTTCTTTCATTTCTCAGCCCTGGATTTGATCCCCACAACCCTTTTTTGAAGTGTTTTTCCTCACTAATGCAAGTTACCAGTGCAAATAGAGCTTTATAAAGCATTGTGGCTTTGCAACCAGAGCGTTAGTGCCAACAGTAACTCTCAGTGGCCTCTAGCATAGAGCATTAGTCACCCTTTTTTTGATAAACAATAGTGTCTATGACCTCAAAGGGTTGGGAAACTTGCTTCTGGACTGATAAGGGATATGTAGCTATGTTTGTTTGACTAATATGTGTCCTAAACATTTTTTTTTTTTAAGAAAATAGCTTTCCTTCTTAAAGTTTTTATTTTCATAAAACAAAAAATCATTTTTTTTATTGTTTTCTACTTAGTTTGTTAGATTTGCATTATTTGGTTTCAGTAGTTGTTAGTGAGCATTGAAAATTTATGTTGGCTATGCTAGTGTTTTACTGAGTAGGATGCATGGTATAAATATTGATGTATGAATGACTCTCCCTTTGTAGAAGTAGATTATTCATTGAAATTGAAAATTTACAAGCATTGTTTTTGCATGATTTGAGTCAGAGTCCCATAAATATCATATGTCAACACCCCTACCAAAGACTCTAATGAAGTACACTTAAAATCTACCTAATGAAATCAATCAACAACTCTTTCTAGAGTAAACACACATTATTTTAAGCTAGGATCTTGGGTGGGGTAGTGTGAGTAAACTACCTAAGATCATACACCAAAACTAGTGTCATTAAAGAGATAAATCCTTTTGCACTCATACTACCAGGACCACTCCAGTAAAAGTGGAGCTAAATATGAGACAACATCGGACTGTAAGTGAAGGTAGCCTACCTTTTCTTACATCTCCTTTGGGTATTTTTTGTATCGGGGATCCCTTCGAGGATATCGGAGCTGAGTCAAGGACTCGGGGATCCTGCCCACACAACATACTATATGCAACTATGTCCCCCCCAGTAGTGTCTGTGATCTGAGGTATCCTTAGTGGCCATACTTTTATGGACTAACATAAGGTGACTGGGGTGGGATGTCTTGGTACTTAACATAGACGGACCTACTCTGTCTTCAATTTTCGGGAGGGTGCTCGTCTTCATGAGAGTACTTGGCCCCTCAATATGAGGTTCGAACGAAGCTCTAGAGTAACTATAATTGTACATTTGGACAACTCTCTCTATTATTCATTATGATACTGGGTTTCATCTCCAGTGATCGATGCTTATCAGATAGGGTCATTTCCCTCTGCTTGTTGATTGATTTACTTAGTGTATTTTTTAATTTTTTTAGGTGCCAGAGTGTTATCATTGAGACTTTAATAAACATCACCATAAAATTTACTGAAAAAAATTATCGGCCACCGTGGCTACATCCGGCCCTCTTCATCAATCTAGATGGTTGTTAGGTCTTCCCCCACTCACTGTGGATGATCCGTCGAGCTCCAGTGAACTAGATTCCCCGTCTTTGGGAAATCAATCTCTGGGATCTCACACAAAATCAGTTTGGACATCCAACAATTCAAACTTACCAGAGAAATTCTTTACTGAAGGATTTCTTCCTCCATATAATCCTCCGATTATGAATTTGTTAGGCCCACTCTTAGTTCTCATTGCATCTGTACCTCCTTTGTCTTTAGTTGGAACACTTCCACCCATCTCGTCAATGACTAATGGGTCATGGGATTTTTTGGACACTTTTTGTCCCCCTCCACTTCCCCAGTGACAGTCAATACCACACCTTTGATGGCAAACCCTCCTATCCCATTTATCCTAGGTTAAAAACCTAGGTGACACCCTCCATGAGTGGAACCCAGTCTATTCCGGGTTCTACCAATTTAGTGTCAAACCTTGTACCTTTGACAAGTGCTACATATAGCACTCCTTATAATTCTCAATATAGCACAATTAGTGTGGGTCCCTTCAACCATTAATATGGTTGGCATCCATTGTATAGTTCTAACCCGCAGATTTAGGTATCTGGGGGCACTCACAATATGCATATACCGGCCGGGAGTGTAACAGCTCCCCCCCCCCGTTTTCATGCTTGCATGATCAATCACTGATTGACATGAAGACTCCTTATGCTAGTCAAGGACTTATTGTTAGTTCTGTGGTGAGTGGGAATCCTCAAGGAGGTCCTAATCAATCCATGGGGGCACCCTACTCACAACCTCAAATGAGTCAAGGGGACACTGCTTATCCTGGGGGAACTTTTACTCCCCAGCCTAACAATCCCTACAGAAATCCACAATACAATACCATACCCCAAGGCACCTACTATACCATGCAACCTGTGTATAATATTGGGAACAACACGATGGGAGGACTGCAAGGAT
Organism: Pinus taeda; assembly: GCA_000404065.3. Classification (NCBI taxonomy): domain Eukaryota; kingdom Viridiplantae; phylum Streptophyta; class Pinopsida; order Pinales; family Pinaceae; genus Pinus; species Pinus taeda. The sequence continues at coordinate 13,667 of APFE030598870.1, forward strand.
CCTCAAGTCATTGTCATCGACTTGGTCTAATTCGGGGGCATCGAGCACTTCGCCTTTCTTGGCAATGCTTGATATCCCCGACTTGTACAAACTTACAAATGACCCCATCTATCATAACTTACTTTGGCCATCAATCTCGCATAAAATACCGACATACATCCCTAAGTTCGAAGGGAAACAAGGGGAGGATCTGGGTACACACATCACCAGCTATCATCTATGGTGTGTTTCTAACTCCATGGTGGATGATAGTATCTAGTTATGTCTTTTTCCCCACACCCTTACTGGCAATGCAACCAAGTGGTACATTGAGTTACCACATGTGTCATTCAATACCTTTGGCACTCTAGCTATGGAATTCCTAAAACACTTCCAGCTACGCATCCACTATGAAACTAGGACATAACTCCTCACTTCATTACATTAGGATACTACCACCAACATCTCTAATCATATACATGAATGGAGACGTAGCCAGAGGTTAGGCAAAGCTCCCCTCCCAAGCTATCTCTTAGTAGATTGGTTCTGCAAGTCTCTACTCCCCCAAATTGCTAAAGATGTCACCTTAGGTGGTATGGTCACAGAAGACCAATGCATTCATCGTGCCCAAAACTTGGATCTGATATATTTGCAGTCTAGCACTCTATACTTAGCAACCTGGAGCACACACCGATGGAATCATCAGCACAACCTCCAGGGCTGCTGTAAAACAACTCAATGGTCATATTTCCCAGATGTTAGTGGAACCCTCTACCAAATCGACTGCTCTTCCTACCACTGTGATCAACTATGTGCAGTCTACACAGAAATACAGTGGTAAGAACAAGCAGAATAAGAAAAATACCACTCCTTCTAAAGAGCATTCAACAAAGCAGCAAAACCCAAAGCAGAAGGCTATTGCACCCCTTGACGATGGAAAGGATAAACCCACCAAATTCCCTTGCAAAATCTGAGCCGAAGACCATTTGACCTATCATTGTTCGCATCTTCAAGAATGCTTAGATTTCATTTTTAAAAAGGACACTGGCAGGATCTCTATTGTCCTGAATAACCCTTTCCCCACTCAGAAGTAGCAACACCTTATTACAAGCCAACCCAACCCTCGCAAGGGGGCAATGGTGGTTCACAACATCTTTCAGCTAGTGAAGGACCGTCTACCATTTACACCTTTGAAACAGTAGATCTACAAACCAGAACCAAATCTTATGGAGCTCCTATTGCTCATGCATAGGAACCCTCCTCAAGTCAAAACCCACCACTTCCTAACAATCTACATATCGAAAGGATGGTTTCTAACCTTGTGATTCACCCCCCGAAAGGGGCACTTCAACGTGCAATGCACAATACATATGCACGTGCTGCCCAAAACTACAATGTTATAGAAGACTTGGTGCAAGCATTGTTGGCTATGTCGGTGCTTGAAGTATTACAAACATGTCCAACATAAATTAAATCTTTGCTTTTGGCCATTGGTGGTATCAACCCATAGGATTCCATGCTTGCAATTTTCCACATGGAAAAATGTAAACCTCCCCTTTCTCACTAGCTTTCATTTCAGGTGCAAATTTTTTCGAGAGGTAAAGGAATACATAGAACTATCATTGATGAAGGTGCTTCAACCTGTGTAATGTCGACTTCATGTTGGCTCACTTTGGGTTCTCCAACCCTATCCCCACCATTGAATTCCCTTAAAGCTTTTGACGGCAACACTTTCATCCCAAAAGGTTACCTTGCCAACTACCCCATCACTTTGAGTGGGAAAATAGTAATGGTGGATATTGAAGTCATGGATCATAAACTTGACTATAATCTACTTTTGGGCTACAATTGGACTTATGCCATGAATACCATTATGTCTTTAGTCTTCCAATTCATCCTATTTCCCTTGGATGTAAAGATAGTCATAGTGGACCAGCTGTCCTTTTGCACCCTAGATTACTCCTCGGTACCTAGCGACTCTATACCCTTAGTGGGTGGTGTACCTAACTCTTACGTCAGTATAAATACTGGTCTATTGAAGGGCTCTTCCTTGATGGGCTGTTTCCCTCTTCCCCTGCCCACGGTTCCACAGACGGTCTCTATGGTTTCATACATTCCTCACGAACCGACCAATCCTTGGATCCTCACAATACCTTTAGACATTGACATTTACAGAAAAAAAAAATGTCGTTGTCACCAACTGAATTGGCTTACCAAGCCATTCAATCTACATTCGAGTCCCTAGTCACTTTGTTCATGGCTAATGGTACCACTTCCCCTCCCATAACTGCTCCTTGTTACGATCCCCTCAATCAAGTCCTACCTATAGATGAAGCTATTAGAGAGATCATGAGTTTAGAAGAACGACCTTGGGATGACTCACACCATCGTGTTTCGATATCTTATTCATACATTATGCCTCTTCAAATCCTATTATTTGACACACCTGAAACCATTTCTTCACCTTATATGACTATCCAAACATTGGACTTGGAGGGAAACATGGGCAATCTTTCAAAGATATTGTTCATCGATATTTCAATCAAGACAAGCATCATGGAAAACATACAGATTGGAGCCAATCAAAATCCTAAGGAAATTGTGAGCTTCACCTACCCTTTTAAGGACTTCTGCGATGTTTTCCGTTGCTCTTATGGGAAAATGCATGGCATAGACCCTTCTATTGTCAAGCATGAGATCAAGAAAGATCGAGCATTCCTTTTATGGTATTTTTCTTGATCATTAGTTCAAAAAATCCTTGAGTCTCCTTCTTTAGGTTCATTAAACTACCATGAAGAAGATCGAGCATTTTTTTATGGTATTTTTCTTGCTCATTAATATGAAAAACTTGGAGGTTTTAAGCCCGTACAGAAATTACCTGCATACGAATTCTAAAACACAAAAAATAAACAATGCGAGAGCATAACATATATACACTGAGATTTTCCCTTGGATCCAAAAACTAGGACTACTAGCTTGATTTTTCATTATGTTGCTTTCAATGTTACAATACATATTTATACATGCTGAAGCATCCAATACCATGGACCGAAAACCATCATGTCCAAAACCA
>APFE030598870.1:18570-44127 GCA_000404065.3 Pinus taeda
GAACAGTTTATTCACCAGAGACTTAGATTGGTACAAAGTCCCTAACTTGTCCCACAAAGCCTTCATCGTAGCTTCCCTTGATACATTCAACAATACTAAATCTGAGACACACAATTGTATTGAGCTCTTTGCCTTCCGATCCAACTTCTTCCATTCTTCATCGGACACTCCCGTTGGTTTAGTACCCGGATCTATTGCGATCCACTGATCTTTTTCCACCAACAGATCCTCCATCTTGAGTTTCCACAACTCAAAACTCTGAGCATTAAATTTCTCGATCTCTATCTTTCCATTGCTCGCCATCTTCTCTCACCACCATAATCGATCTCACAGATCTCCCACTGAACAGGGTCTACCACAGGCCCGAGCGAAACCCCTCAGAAATAAAGGTGTCCCCTTGAAGCCAAAAACAACTCTGATACCAAATGTAGGTTTTAAACCTGTACAAAAATTACCTGCATACGAATTCTAAAACACAGAAAATAAACAATGCGAGAGCATAACACATAAAACACATATACACAGAGATTTTCCCCTAGATCCCAAAACCGGGACTACCAGCCTTATTTTTCATTATGTTCCTTTCAATGTTACAATACATATTTATACATGTTGAAGCATCCAATACCGTTGACCAAAAACCATCACGCCCAAAACCATGTGTGAAAAATCATGCACAAAACCATAGGTAGGTCCGCCCAACTTAATATAACGTCTAAAAACAAACTTTTCTGGGGCACTGCCCTAGACCCCATAGAGTGGGGTTACCTGCACCCCTCAAACTCACTATGACTCCCCCCGCTACGTAATCGGTGCAATGAAGAGGGGTCTTTTCCCCCCTTCTAACCCCCCAGTTAACTACATGGGCTAGTCGTGGAAAGAATATAACACAACCCAACAAAACCTCGAGTCTCCTTCTTTGGGCTCATTAAACTACTACAAAGAAGATATAAGCATGTTCTTTTTTGGGAATTTTTCTTGCTCTTGAACTAAAAAATCCTCGAGTTTTTCATTGTTGGGCTCGCTAAACACATATGACGATGGGTCGAGCAACTCTTTTTCCCTCTTTTTCTAGCTCATTAAACTGAAAAAAGATCGATTGAGCATTCTTTTTTGGGACTTTTTTCTCGCTCATAAAACTAAAAAGACCCCAAGTTCCTTATTTAGACTCGTTAAAAGCTTATGAAGAATCTTTGAGCATTCTTTTCGATACTTTTCTCGCTTGTTAAATTGAAAAATCCCAAGTTTTTGTCACCGTGCTCGTTAAAAATATACGACAACAATACGAGCACTTGCATTTTTGGGACCATTTCTCGCTCTTAAATCAAAAATTCCCTGAGTTTTTTCCTTATTTGGTCTTTTTAAATCTAAGAAGAAGAAATGAGTAGTTATTTTACCTCTTTTTCCTTGCTCACTAAACCGAAAAAGATACTTTGATTTTTCTTCATTTGACTTGTTAAAATTTGATGAAGGTATTGAGTTTGTCGTCGCATGACTCATTAAAAATTCACGAAGAATATCGAGTTTAGTCTATCTCCTCATACGCATAACAAAATGAGGTCAACATCTATTGAGCATAGGTTTCTCTTTATCACGAATCAGTAGATTAACTCAAGGAAAAGTACCCGATCTAGGTATACTATTAAACCTTTTTTGTACCTAGCTAACAACTATGACAAAGGGACCACCATGGAGTCATTCTTTATGATCTTTTCAGACTCTTCAAATATGAAAATACCACCAAGTTATCTCATCTGGACTCACTAATTACACAAATGTGAAATAGAGTCACTCTTCCTTCAATCCTTTTCAGACTCTTAAAACATGAAAATATAAACGAGTTTGCCTACCTGGACTCTTTAAACTAATTAGATAGGACATAGAGTCGCTCTTTTTGCGGTCCTTTTCAGCTCTTAAAGTATGAAAAGCTCGATGAGTTTACCCATCTGGACTTACTAAACTAATCAGATGGGGAAAGTGGACAATACAACAATGTTCATTATTTGAAAGCATGTTTTGGCAGCAGTCATTCCCTTGAACATAGCCCTCCCATAGATAAACCTTCCTTGTGATAGCCTCTCAATATGAATCTTACCATCCTATGAGTTTAGCCTATATACCCCTATGTTCTTTCATATCTGTATCGTAAGACTCTTTGGTGTTCATGAGTCTAGTGCTGCATGGTTAAAACCATTGTCATGCCTTCTATTGTTCAAGGGAAAACCTTTTTTATTTTGTTTCCTCCATCAAACAATCAAGCATATTCTTTTTTCATGCCCTCTATCATTTTGACCCAATGCTCAAAGATTCCTCAAAAAACAAATTATTCTTGTCCTGTCTCGTGTCGATTGATGTAGGGCACATTATTGCCTACCTTTCAATAGGTCTCTTCCTATCGACTTTAAAACTCTATATAGGAAGACGATCTAGAAGCACTTTAGGGCCTCGGTACTTGCAGACATTAGTGGAAAGTTACCTTGTGTTTGGACAGGGGTTCTCATTATTAACTCCTATTTAAACGATTCTACGAGTGTTCTACGACAAAAACATTATTCACACTCACTAGATTGTACTGTGCATCTTGGAGACCATCACCATTATCGGTGGCCATCCTCATGTCTATTAACGGTCTCCTTTATTTGGCCAATAATAATACGATTTTGTGCATGTTCGACTTCAATGCCTTTATTCACATGTATCGATCTATGCTATTCGATGAAGTGGTAATCAAGACGTTGGGTAGAGGCTTGCATCACTCAGCCTTGTGTCCTCTCCCAAGTTATGTATATTGTTTTTTGGAGATAAATCATGAGAATGATCCTATTATGACATAAAATCCACATTGTGCTTATCGTCAGCTAGACATGTCATATCTCTTCATTGAGAAAATCACTTTGACATAGCTACTGAGCGTGGGAATGCCCAACTCAAGACATGATTTTAGTTGCTTTATATATGTGTTGTATCAAGTTTCCCGTACCACCCAAAGCTCTAATCCTCTCTCTCTTTTTATCAAGAAGAATACAACAGTTAAGTATAAAGTATTTCGGCCATCGTCGCAACCTCTGATCTCACACTTTAGGGGGCATATTTTATACAGGAAAATGACCTCGTCATCAGCTCAGAGGGAAAATACATGATGACTGAAGTAATGACCAAGTTCACAAACCTTGTTTCCAAGCTAGCATTGCCTATACACTAGCGACCTGCTTTATAAGGCTTCTCAGTAAGCCTAAGGGTGTATTAGTGACCTAAGTAACTCTACTTGTTACCTCAGGAACAATGTTAGTAAACAATAATGAGTTTCTAAGGGTCAAAGGAGAGGATTGACTAAGAAATATACCTATATTCTCTCCTAAATCAACTAAAAAACGCAAGGAAACATCAAAGTTTGACCTATTTGGGGGATTACTAATCCTGATGGAGTATGCAAATGGGAAAGAGCTCAAAAGAATGGAAACATCATTGCTTTTACCTAAAGAAACTAATGGAGAAACTTGGCAATCCTAACCTCACATGCTACATAAGCAGAGCTAGGGCTATTGTGAAAGGGGTCAAATCATTTGAAAGGATAGCTTACCTAATTGCCGAGCATAGTCTCAGACTTAAGCATAAGAAGTTGGTAATAAGGGAGAGAAAGAGAGGAGATGGAGGGGTAAGGGAAGGTTGATGCAACCAATGGTTGCAATCACTGTTTCGACATTAATATAGAATTGCAATTGTACTATCCACTCTGTGATGTTTGTACTATAATTCATTTATATGTTTATTCAATGTCTTTTAGCATGAGTTGCTTATTTATGTGCAACTAGATGTATTTTGTATGTTTATCCATTGATTATCAAGGTTTTATGTTGTGATTATGCTTATCTTTTCTATGTGCAGGACTTGATCTGGAGCCAGCTCAGGGGACTTCCACGTAGCTGCATTGCGCTCTCCAGCAACTCCACATGAAGGCTCGAGGTAATGAATCCTTCTAACTTTGATAGTTAGTTGTTGAACATGGACATGGATGTATCTTTGTGACAACTTCGAATAATCTTACAGTCTGCCAAGGGTCCTGGGAAGACCCTTGAGGGTTCCTTCATCTTCCATATACTGTGCATTAATCCCTATAGAAATGTCATCATGGGTTTGCCTATGAAAAGTAGCGATAATCGCAGGTTTGGGTATATAAAGTAGTGATGATCCTTGAATGTGAGATTTTTTTAGGTTTATTCCTAAGAATCCAGTGTGTCTTGGCCCCTAAGGTTTTTTCCCATCCTGCATGCTTGGATTTGTCAATATTTTGTTTGATTGCCTTGATTAATTTGCAAAATTTGTCTCATTGGCTTCGAAGTGAAATCTGACTGAATTATAGGATTTCTAGTCATTGGTCATTGCTTGCTCCTTGTTGGTGTCATTGAGATGTTTGTTTTTCTAATTGATTGAGTGTTGTTTTCTATAGAAATCATTGAAAACATCGTTTTTCTTATGTTTTAGCTTGTATTTCAAAATTTACTTTTCGTGAAAATGCATTAGATTAGTTGCATTGAGAAGTTATTTTTTGAGATTCATCATTGAAAATAGATCACATCTTTTTATGATTCAAAAGCTAAAAACTGTATTAGATGAATCAAATCATTCAAAATGGAAACAAAATCATAATTCATATAAGTGCATATTTGTAAAGTCAAAATCATTTTGCTTTCGAAAAGTTGCATTTAGGATAGGGGAAAGTGAAAATATTTTTTTACTTTTGGCATTGTGTTTGGAAGACGAAAGTGAAAGTTAGTGGAAGGAATTTTGAATGATTAATTTTGTTTGATGCATTATTGGTTGAAATTTCTTCTCTTGATTAGTCTAGCTTTCATTGAAACAAATTTTTTCCTTTTCTCATACAGTTGCATCATAGGTGTTCAGGTGACATAGTTTTGAGCCTTGAAACCAAAACATAATTTCAAGATCAATTTTAAGATCTATCAATTGATCTAAGGAAAATTTGAAAAATGAATGCTCATACTTAGTGGTCCAGGCTAGAGACATGTTCTGGTGTCTTTAAAACTTGGCAATTGTCATTCGCTCTTGGATTAGAAAACGCTAGCATGGACTTGTGCTCCCTGTACTGTCGAGTATATAAAGGGAGATCCTCATAGGTTGCAAACCTTTCTCCATAGGAAGTTGAGTCTGCCACCTTGTAAATGTGATACAATGAACACAACATTCAGGGAGATTGCTTGCACATACATCAAGTCCTTGGTAAATTTATTTGTTGAGGTGTATATTGCAGTTCGTGGTTACTTGGTACTCCTTTTGCCTAGATTTACCTGAGTAGTCACTTCAATCATTTCTGACTCATTAAATTCGAAAAGATCATTGAACAGTTGTCATTTCAAGCTCGCCAAAGCTACGAAAGCAACTAGGGTCACCTTTTCATCCTTTTCTCGACTCTTAAAACTTGAAAATGAATTTTTTTGTTTCAAATTATAAATTAATTGACCCCGAAATAACATTCTTCCTGTGGAAATAATCCTTAGTAGATCTTAGGCTGATACCAATGGAAACATTTCTTGAGTCTACCAGTCAAGGAAACCCTTCTAATGGGAATCCTAGTCCTTTTCCTTCTTTTGGAAATGTCAGGGCTCTTTATATGGCAACGTTGTCCCTTCCTAGATTGACCATTGGTCTGCCAGTTTGGTTATTTTCGACCTTGGTGGTTTCGAGTGTCCAAACTTCTTTTCATCCAAGTTCTCCTCCACCTGAACAACATCAACATCATGTTGATCCTAAAGTTGAACCCTTGCCTTCTTCGCCTATTTCTTCACCCTATTATTCCTCTTCACTTGGTGAAATTCTGGATTCTAGTAACTAGGAAGCTAAGAAGAAGAAGAAGAGTCCAAAGAAGAAGAAGAAAAATAAGCAAGGGGAAACTAAGCATCCATTTCTATGGATGCAACTAATGAAAAAAAATCTTCCAACAAGCCTATGAAAGTAAAATCCCCTTGCATTTTATGTAAGGGTGACCACCTTCTTCGGAATTATCCTGGTATTCCAAGGTCTTAGAAGTGTGTTCTACAGGTTCATATCGACCTTTGTCATCAACCTCTGGTGATCATGGTGGTGATAAACCTTCAACTGTTAAACCTCATGGGAAAAAGGGAAAAGTCAAATTTCTTTGTAAGTTGTGTGAAGGTAATAATCCCAGTCACCTTTTTCCTCTTATGGATGAATCTTCTAAAGAGTTGGAAAACCTTACAGCTTGTCAACCTCGTCTTTCAACTGGGTATCAAAATCTTTCCCCTGATCCTTCACTAGTTGATTAAGTGATTGATCAAAAATCATCTTTGGTCAATCCCACTTGCTCTGAAAGTGAGTCTCATGAGTTTGTTGTCAACCAACCATCGGTTGAGCAAACGTTATAATTGGATCCACCTTCAATTAACTGTATCTTTCTAGTAGAGAGTGAACCTCATATTGCTCAGGTTCTTCTGGTTTCTTCAATTTCGAATGAACTGGAGGGAAATATTCTCATTCTCAAGGTGCATGAGAGTAGTTCTCCTTTTCCTATAATGAAAGAGAGCAACTCTCACATTCCTATGACACCCCCTCCAAGTAGTTTGGTCACTTATTTTGATTGGAATCGATTGGAAGGATATTGAGTTCCATCTTATGTGCCTTTCTAGATTACAATATAGGCTTACCATATGGGCGTACCTATCACAACCATAGAAGAGGACACATATATTAGTATCATGTCCTCAACTGCTTGGAAATCTTTAGGTTCTCCTTAGCTTGTCCTTGTCACCCTGAATCCGTTAGATTTTAACAGAGGAACTAGTTAACCATTAGGGATCCTTCCTAGGTTGCCTATTACTTTGGGAGGAAAGACTATTTATATAGACATGATGGTTGTCTAAATCCCTTTAGATTTTAATCTACTCCTTGGTCGTGACTATGTTTATGTCATGGGAGTTCTTATTTCTTCCCTCTTTCAAGTGATGTGTTTCCCGCATGAAGGAAACATCATGATCATTAATTAGCTTACCTTCATTGGTCTTGAATCAGCTCCCACTCAACCATCAACCCTAAATGGTTCTTATGTGCAAGCAGCATCACCCCTGCCATAGGTTAATTACGTGACCACCTATTCCATGCGCACATTTACTGATGATCTCATCGGTGATGTAGTACACCATGTACTGGCAGCATTGTAACCCAATTTTTCATTTGAATCACTAGACATGTATCCCTTCGAGAGTTTTTTTCTCCTGTCTGATGAGAACCTCTTGGAATCCATGGCCTCTTTTGGTTTATGATCAAGGGGTACAGAGAAAAGTTCCTTGTCTTGTGTCAAACTCCTTAAAAATGAAACAAGGACCATGGAGCGGAGTTCCTTGTCTTGTGTAAAGCTCATTAAAAAATGAAACAAGTATTATGAGGATAGTTCTTTTACTTTGTCAACCTCATTAAAAAATTGAATAGGTTCCAATGAGGATAGTTCCTTTACTTGTGTCGACCTCGTTAAAAAATGAAACAAGGTGTTATGAGCATCGTTCTTTTCCCGTGTCAAGCTCATTAAAAAATTAAATAAATCCCCTTCCAATTTGAGTCTTTGATTCAATCTCATAAAATCCCAGTCAATTCTTTCACTAGATCTCATAAGTGAACCTTCTTTCCATCCACTTAAGTGAATGAAATGATGCTTGGGGGGCATGTATGTTAGGCCCCTATACTACTAGTGTAAGCCCTTATTGTTATTAGTACAACCCCCTTGTTATATTGTTGTACCCATGTAGTCCCCATATTGTTATTATTGTGCCCCATAGAAGCCCACTATTGTTATTATTGTGCCCTTACATTATTATTGTTATGTTGGATTTGATTATATTATGACCCCTTAGACTCCTATATATAGAAAGGAGGTCTTGTCATTTGTATCATCGAAGAATTTTTCATTTGTGTAATGTAAAGGTGGCTGGCCCCTTGAAGAGGCTGAATTCTAAGGCATTCATCTATCTTTTCTATCTTTTCGTGAGCTAGTTTCATAACATTTGGTATCAGAGCTTTGGATTCTAGGGTTTTGCTACTCCAAACAGGTCATCGTGGCATTTGTGCTATAACGTTTTTTCTGCGACGTTTTAGACACTAACAAAAAAACCCATTTGGGCCGAAATAGTTATGAACCGCGGGTCTGAATTTTAGAGATTTTTGCACTATATTTGCAAAGATATGATCTGAGGAAGTTTTCCTCTTTGTAGCCTCCTAAATTACATCCCAAACAACTGACCTTGGGAAAATCATCATAACTTTCCCTCTGAGGATCAGATTGCAATTTTGTAAGAAGTTATAGAAAGAGGACGACCTATAGTTTTTTTTGTATCTTTTTTAGGTCCTAAGGTCAAAACAATGACGCCTAGCACTTCAAGGTAAAAATGGATCATTATAGTCTTAAATACTTTTTAGAACAAATATTATCATTAGAAGAACAGAAAAAATGGGTCACAAATATGTTGGGTTATGACTTTGACATCATCTACAGAAAAGGGAAGAAACTTTTTGTTGAAGATGCACTCTCAAGAAAGGAAGAGAATGTGGAAGAATTGTTTTGTGCTATTTCTATTATCCAACCAAATTAGATAAACGAAGCAAGGGATGAATGGAAGAAGGACAAAGAAGTGTGGCCGCTCATTCGAAAGCTGCAAAATATCCCAATTCAAACAATACTGCTAGAATTTGAAGAGGAAGGAAAAACCATAAAGTTGCAGAATATCCCAATTTAAACAATATTGCAAAAATTTGAAGAGGAAGGAAAAATCATATTGGAACCTAGAGAATTCATAAAAACAAGAACCTGATAGCTGTGAAATCGATCAATTTCAAAGTATATCATCAAGTGGAAGAACTTACCCGCTGAAGATTCCACATGGGAGGACAAGAATTTTATACATAAGCATCAAGAACTACTCAAGCGTTGAGGACAACTCTTTTTGAAGGAGAGGGGCATGCTAGGCCCCTATACTACTAGTGTAACCCCTTATTGTTATTACTACAACCCCCTTATTATATTTTTGTACCCATGTAGTCCCCATATTGGCTTCAAAAGCTGCTCTGTTTATATTATGACCCCTTAGACTCCTATATATAGAAAGGAGGTCTTGTCATTTGTATCATCGAAGAATTTTTCATTTGTGTAATGTAAAATAGGTTTCCCCCTCGAAGAGGCTGAATTCTAAGGCGTTCATCTATCTTTTCTATCTTTTTGTGAGCTGGTTTCATAAAAATGTACCTCAAATTGACTCATTATGCTGGGGGCATGCAAACTTATGTCAAGCATAGTTTATCTTTGTTGCAATCTTATGTAAAAATGAAACCAAATTCAAGCATAGCTTATCTTTTTTTAAATCTTGTGTAAAAATGAAACCAAATTCAAGCAAAATTTGTCTCCGTTTCAAGCTTGTGTAAAAATGAAACCATTCCCACTTTACATCTCGTGATTGTTGTTTTTATCAGCCGATGCTAGATGAGCCTTGGTTTTTCCATTCCATCATCACCATCTCTTTTTCCAATCATACGCTTTCACTTGGTTGTTTTACCTTTTCCTGAGGAACATTTGTGATGAGTGGTCTTATTATCCAGCCTCTTGACAATTACATGTTTTAAGCAGTTCCATAATGACTGGAACCAATTGCTATCCATTTATACCACTCGGTTCCTCTAGGTGGAGTCTCCTTTAAGCTTTTTTCATACTCTAAAAATATGAAAAGATTATTGAGCACTTGTCTTTTGGAACTCGTTAAAGTAAATTAATCGAAGTCACCTCAGTATACATTTACCCCTTTTTCGGGTTGATATTGACTATTTACGAAAAAGGTACACCTTGATCGAAATGGTCAAGAGGTTTTCTCGAATATTTTTTTCTACCTTTTCAGATTCGAGAGAGAAATTATGAAAAGGGACCTGATGGAGTTTTATTTTTCATCTCTTTTTCAAATTCTCTATATATGAAAAAAATACCACATTATTCTTCCATCAGACTCGTTAAAATTTTTACAATGAAAGACTTGTCACCATGATAAGCCTGAGTTTCTCCTTCCTAGGACTCGTAAAACCCACTAGGATGGATTCATCCGAAGGATGAAATTTTATGACAAGAATATGGTATCCTCTTCAATCTTATGTAAAAATAAAGAGGTACTCACTAGAAATAGTGGGGGGGAAATGAAGATGAAACATTCTTTGTATAGGCAGCATGTCGCTCTTGAACATGACACTTTTCTGCTCTTGTGTCGAGTTTCAGGATATCCTCACTTAGTCACTTTTCCTTTCAGGTTTGGGTGATACATTTTGCCTCTCATTTGACTATTCCACCTCGTCATGATGACCCTGGTCCTATGTTGAGTCTAATGTTACCACACTCCGGAGTTGTGTCACCAATATGTTCAAGAGAAGTGAAATCTACTATTATTTACCTATACACCATTTGAGGAATTGTTAAAGTCTTGAAACTTATTCCAATTTTTTCCTAATTTCATGTCGTTGATGGGGGAATCATTCTGACCCTCCTTCGGCGGTTCACTTCCCGTCAAATTCAGCTCATTATCCAAGAATATGACTTAGAAACTCCCTTTCAGTACCTTAGAGCTTGCATGGCTTAATGGCAAGTTCTTCACATCCAACGATAGGTTTTTTTCATTGGCCTTCGATCAAATGATCCCACGGGTGTTTGAATTCAGCTTCGTTATCACATTCATGGATTTTACTATTGTACCTTTAGAGCCATTGTCATTATGGGTGGTTCCTCTCATGCTTGTTAAAAGGCCTTTATAAATGGTCGGTAATTAGGTCGTTTTCTAACATGTTCGACTGCGACACATTCATTCACATGTTAAAATTCATAGTTTGATCGGGTTGGGATGGAGAGCAAGACCCTGAGTCTTGTTTGATATGACTCAGGCTACGTGGAGTTATATGTTATTAATGATTGTACACATGTTTCTGCTATACGGATGGCTATGACCATATCATGGGACTTTATATTTATGATGATGATCCTTATATATCGGATGGATGCATCCATAACTTGGATCTTGGATTACAGATGATCCTTTTGTATTGGATGGCTGCGCCCATGCCATGGATCTTTTCATATAGTCTTCATCATCTAGATGGTTGTGCCCATGTCATGGATTCATGTTTTGATCTTAGATATGTATATGTATATGCATCCTTGATTTGCAGGTCTCCTGACAGTGTGTGTCCTCATCCTTGCCAAAAGCTCATAAAGCATTCCATCCATCACTCCACATTTTTCCTTCATGCCTTAGGGGCATATGTTACACAGTATTTTTTCACACCTTCTTCACTTCCCTGTGGCATACCTCGAAGTGACCGAAACATGACCATAATGTAGTGTACTCATTCATATATACAGTTCAGAGCCTTCCCAAGACATTGATCGGAAAATTCCTTGAGCTTCCACTGAAGGAAATAGCTCTTTAACCCTAATTTGAGCATCATCACTCTTATGAGGCTAAAAAATCATGATGGTCATATGTTACATAATGCCCGACCCATGATGGCATCGCTCTATTTGCTCATATACTTGTGATGATCCCAAAAAGGAAATTTTCCCAAATATGATGAGAAGCTTCGTGATCTAGAAGCTTCCAGAGTGGCGAGTTGGAGATTGTTCAGCATATATGAAGTTGAATTCTTCCAACTTGGCCTCTTGGTCTTATCCCTATGAGCTACCTCCTTGAGATGAGGGCCTAATCCTCTCTTTGGATAGGTTCTAACTCCCTCTTCTAGCATATAAATTCATCTTCTCCCATTCCCAAATGGTTGTTCAAGTTAGAGGCTAGGTTGATCTATGTCCATTTGCACCCTTATGTTGAGCTTGTGATTAGAGGCTATTTATTAGACCTGGAGAAGGAGTGTTGGAGAGTTTCTTGGCTTGGAATTGTATTACCACTCAAGGAGAGCCTTTCAACGCCAAGGCTATGGTTATAAGCTTCCCTTTATTCTTTAAATAATATACAACTGTTGGTTCATCTTCCCTAAATATATATGTTCACGTATGTATTAGCTTGGCATTCCTTGATCAACTAAGTAGGTTATTATTGGATTTGTTATTGGTTTTGGCATGCTTTGTTGTCTCTTGATCAATTTTGCAGGTACATAAGCACCGAGAGAATAAAGAACAAGTCTGTGACACAAGTGGTTCGAGGCTCTCAACAAAGGAAATCTAATTTTCAATTATAATCTAGGAAAATGTCTACTTGATTGTCACTTTAGTTGCTAGACCCACTCATTGGGCTAGAGTGATCATCTACGTTCAAAAAGAGGATTAACCTTGTTAACATTTGTGATGAGCCTTGGCTTCTCCATATCATAAAGTGAGTACATATCTTTGGAGGAGCAGGTGGTGTTGACTGTAATGTTCCACTATTGGGGCTAATGGTTTTCAATGGTGTATGTATGGATTGAACTTTCACTAAATAATATAACTAAACCAACACATTTTCATTCATATGTTGTTATTCTAGTTCGACTATTCTGGTTTCTTTAGTAATGTATATTATTTAACTTATGCATTTGTGTATGAACTATTTTGTATGTAATTGTATGAATCGTGTTGAAGATGTGTTGTTGTGTTAATCCTCCACTTTGGTTTGTGGACTATTCAGCTTCCATCTTGTGATGTCATTCTGCTCGTGTGCTCCTTTCAGGTTGCGTACTATTACAGGCTTCTAAGGACACACTTCATTTCCCCCTCTATGTGTCAGAACCCCTATGCATTTCACTTCGATCACTACAAGGTCACACACTTGCTTCCGACAAATTTATCATACTTACCTCTACACGTTACTACTGTTAAGGCACTACTTTACTACCCACTGCTGGGACTCCTACTCCAAATGGTCTGAGGTCTAGTTGGGACTTCTTACTGGGGAGATCCCTTAACACGTTGGTGAGTCCAACACCCTCAACATTTCTAGCACTAGAAGGAGGTCTAGATGATAAGTTAAGCCCTCAAAGTATGTTTTGAATCTCTACACGTCTTTCATGACTTACATTACAATCTCAACTCCAGCATGTTTTTCTCATGTACATGATTTCGAGGCACTGGAGGGTGTCATCTGTCACAAATCAAGTACAACAGTGAAAGTAAAGCTTCCCTATTGAGACATGAAGTTTCCTTCTTAGGCTTCTGTGAGAGGAATGAAGTCCCCTCAGATGACGTTGCTTGTGGGTTTTTCACTTACACGTTCGAAGGGCATGTTGACCAATGGTGTCGCAGATTTCACGTAGCCTATATTCACTCATTTGAACACATGATTAGAGAGTTATGTCATGCTTTCTATCATTATGACCATAAATCACTCAATAAAAAAATTATGAAATTATGGAAAGCACCCGATAAATCTATTGCACAATTTTGGGACCGCTTCTATAATCTCACTTTTCAAAACACACAAGATGAAATTGATTGGAAATTTCTCAAAGAAAGATTTTAGTATCTTCTTCACGTGTTAGAAAATATGCATAATTTAGAATCATTTGATCCCCTCCCAACATAACTTAATGTTATAGCTTCTAAATCTAAGTCAGACAAGGTTGTTGTCACAAGTGACCCTCTGTCCCCTTCTCATCAAACAACTCTAGATCAGTAGAGATGGGAGAATCTATGAGCCAATCTGTTGAACTGTCACATCCTCCCATCCCACCTATTGTAAACATATATGCATATTTGGACTGCAATCTTGATGGTTATCATGAGGTCTTGTCTTCTCAACCTTTTTCCTTTGGTTCCCTTGATCCTGTGAATTGTATTGCATTTTTTTCATTCGTTCCGGAATCCACATTTGTTGTTCATGAGGATCAAGTTGTCGAAAGAGTTGGTATTGAACATCCAACCTGCATTTTCATTTCTTATGATTATGTGTGAGAATGTGAAGAACAAGTCGCGATGAAGGATGACCTCCTTCCATCCACACCTCATCCTGTTTTTCTTGATATATTTTGTGATTCTCCCATTTCGGCTTTTTCTTGTGAAAATTCATTCTTAGATGTTTCTACTTCCATTCAATCATAGGAAACATAGGATGTTATTCAGTCATTTGATTATGGAGAGGACCAATATTTCTTTTCAAATCCACCCAATCTGTCATCTTTTCTTTCTGGAAATTTAGAAGGTGAAAATTTTTGTTTCTCATCAGCCTCTCTCTATGATTCATCATATCATGAGGATGTTGATGTACATCTTGAATTTTATGATCATGTTTTTCGTGATCTCTTACATCACTCATTCAATCATGATGTTGATTCACTTGTTGTTGATATTTCTAAGCCACCCATCTTTGATGAAACATCTACTGATGAAGTGGAAACCCCTCAAGTTATCAAGGCACTTTAGCTTGAGATGATGGTTATGTTAGGTTCTTGCATCACTTAGGAAAGTTTCGCTTCCAATCAGAAATCTGTTGAAACACCCCAAACTCCTCATGACTCTGTTGTTTGCATGTAAAATAAATTTGATCTCCAAATTTTACATCCTTTTTTGGAATCTCATGATCCTATCAATCATGCATTGGAGGAGTCATACGTAGCAAGTCATGTTGTGAAACAAAAAATTTCTTCTTTCTACATGTTTTCTCGTTTGTCAAGATTGAAAGAGGGTACATTCTTCTTGTCTACACATAATGTGTTTCCACACCATAGTACGTCTATAGAGTGTTTTTCATGTGTTTTTACACTTTTCCTTTCTATGGAAGCATTTAAACTTTGAGTGTGTTGGTTTTCATTGTTTTTTCTTTCTTGCTTGTTGGTTTTCTTGAATATATTTCTTGTCAACCATGCCTTCACTTACATGGGCCAACCAATGCATCCGTGGTTGCATTGGAAATATCCCTTCACATGAGTAGGCCCATGCACTATTTAGCTTAGGAGTAGGAGTAGTGTTTTCTTTCTTGTTTGTGTTTGCTTTCTCTTACTAGTTTTTCTTTCATTTTACTTTTGTCCTTTTCTTGTTTGTTTGTTCATGCACTTGTAGGATTAGCTTCCCATGAAACCGTGTTGGCTTCTTGAGATAAGTAGGGTGAAATACAAAAGGACTTGTACAACTATCAACATTTTGTTATATGTTATCCCCTCTCTTTATGAAGAGCTTTCGTTTCTTTAGTCGATGATACTTTGATGGAAAATATTTTCCTTTCAGAGTGAGTCCTGGTGAAAACACAACACTTGCACTTTTAACTAGTACCACCTACTCTAATTGGTTTTCTATTTTCAGTTAACCCTTGTCAACTTAGTCAAGTAGAGTAAGGTGAGGGGGAGAAACCTTAATAGGTATGTCAGAGGTATATGTAACATCTTTCTATGAAGGGACAACCTCTTCTACTCTCAATAAGTCAGGATCCCTCTTCTACCTCAAGAAATAAATAAGTGCCTATGCACAGTTCTCTGAAAAATGAAAAATGAAAAATGAAAAAAATAAAATAAAGCTAAAAGAAGAGAAAGGATTCCTACGTAGAGAGGTGAAGCAAGTAAATCTTCCAGGTACTTCCAAGCCCACTGGTAGCGGAGAGATGCTTGTGTTCCTGAAGTGACTTTGTGAGGGTACTGTCCAGACCTTGCTGGTAGCAAAGAAACACCAGAGATGAAACTAAAACTCTCACAATCTATATTACTTGTGCATAAATATACCCCTCTTGCCCAATCAAAAAAACTCAGTTGACTTGGATTTGTATGTGTATTGACCGATCAAGAGAATGGAAGGGACTATATCTTTAACTCAAGCAATTGAGGAAGCCATGATGATCAAAGAATTGAACAATACTTCCAGAGGAGTTAGAGTCAATTTACACAAGACAAAGCCCATATAGAGATATGGAGTTCTACGAGTGTGTCGTCAATGTTGTAGCGGCTACAATCACCCTCCAAAATTTTTCCTTCACTTCGTTTTGGAGCCTCCCTACTGAAATCTTAGTAGCTTGTCTTACACTGCCTAAATTTTTATCTTCTTTATATTCTTGTTTTATAAATTTTAATGAAAAAATTACAACCCATTTCAATAATGAAATAAAAACATAAATAAAACATGTAACACTCATTTTCCACTTTATACTCCAGTGAAAGTCTACATCTACCTTGAAAATCCCTATTTGTATATACA
Source organism: Pinus taeda (assembly GCA_000404065.3). Classification (NCBI taxonomy): domain Eukaryota; kingdom Viridiplantae; phylum Streptophyta; class Pinopsida; order Pinales; family Pinaceae; genus Pinus; species Pinus taeda. Next base: position 34,724 of record APFE030598870.1, read on the forward strand.
AAGTCCTAATCGAAACCTTACAATTTTTATCCAATAATTTATATATTCTATATTAATAATAATTCATTATACATATTGATTGATGTAAAATATTTAATAATTTAAATCCTACCCAGAAACAATTTTATAGCTTCATGTCCTTACATAGAACACGGACTATCAATGTATCCCACATATTACGTCAAAAGTTGTACAAATAATTAAGTGAAGTGGACACATCACGTTGTAGTGTTTTGAGTTATTTTTATTGCGATTTTTTTAAGTAGTTTTTTGAGTTGTTTTTTTTAATTTTTTGGAATTTTTCCTTGTGGGTTTTTACAGTTTAATTTTTTTTTAATTTGGCAAGAATTTATTGAAATTACAAGTTTGATGGGTAATTTTTGGGTAACTTTTGCACAATCGAAGTGCCATAAGAGTTTTTGAGGGTGTTGAATCCATATACACAATCAAAAACCAATTTAAATAACACAAATCAAAATTTCACCTCAAAATTTTCAATAAGATTCCCGTACCAAAATGTCCGTAGTTTTTATGAGTTCCACATTACCGCAAAGTCCATAGTTTTTATAATGTCCACATATATTGATCAATGTTGTATAAGTTTTTATGAATTGACAATTACTATACAACTATTATCATTGCAGAATAAAAGAAAAAATAAATAAACCAATCAAAACTGTTAGGATATTCCGACACATAGGAATAGTTAAGTTCAACTTGGTCTAGTATAGAGTTAGGTATAGAGTTAGGTAAAGTGTGTTTCTTTACCGTTGTACATTTTGTAACTTACAATCCGACGGTCACGATATGTAGTGATCCGACGGTTCATTCTCTCCTCGGTATTACCGACACTTGATCCGTGGCTTGACACCCGATTGGTCCATGAATTCTATTTAAAGCGCATGGAGGGTCATTTGTAGGTTAACCGTGCATGAGAGAAGCTTATGTAAATTTTCATTCTTTTATTAATTAATTTCCTGTAGTAGCCACGTTGGCGCAGGCCGTGGACTGTTTCCCTCTCTGAGGGTTTTAACCACGTCAAAATACTGGCGTATTGATCTGTGATCTGTTTGTGAGCGGTGTCCTTCTGGTGTTCTGTCTGAGGAACTTACCCTGTATATTTCTACAAAAACTTCAATAAACAAAATTAGATATTAAAAAAAAAACTTTTTATAATGTAAATTTTATATATCGCAATTCATTTTTTTGCTTAAAATGACAATTAATTGAGTTGTAGACTAAACAAAGTGTGTTTTTGCCTTGAAAATTATGAAAATTCCAGCAATATTTTGATAAAATCGAATAGCTGTTTTTGTAAATCCAGAGTACCACTGTAAAACTTGAAGATTTTGAGTGCCTCAAAAATTTGTAAATCCAGAGTACCACTGTAAAACTTGAAGATTTTGAGTGCCTCAAAAATTTTTGATGACTTTGCATCGATTTCTATTATCATAATAAATCCACTTCCACCATAAAAAAAAAAAAAACATAATTCAAATATTGTCACTGCAAAAAAATTGAAATATTTATACCCTAACATCTAAACACTTTTGAACATCCTAACAAATCCTCCTCTTCCATAAACAAAACACAATATCCATTACATTATACTTGCCTGCGACAAGTTATACTTTGAACATCATTATGAGTACTTTAAACATCATTAGAAAATATCGACAAATTGCATGTGTAAACGTCTGCGCCAATTTATTGAGAAGTGAAAACAACCCGAGGTTATAGTTAAAAAAAAAATACGAAAAACAATGAACAAAACATGACATAAAAAAACAAAGCGTACCATAAAAGTGTGGTATGGTTATCCTAGGTTTGGGAGATTCTTTTGGAAATGTGTTGAAATCATTTCCAGTAGTGATTAAGTTTTTTTCAATGGGTAGAAATTAATTTAATAGATTGAAAAATGAGACATTTAAATTGGGTTAAATTCACAATTGAGTCTCTGTGAAATTTGAAATAAATTTTAATAAAAAATATTATCCACAAGAAATCGCAGTAGTCTATAAAGCGACTTTTTGAAAGTTTTTCCGGTCAAAATCCGGCAGCAATTCCTTGGAATCCCAAGTTTGATAGCTAGTTTTTGCACAATCAATGGCTCCCATTAATGTTTCAGGGTGCTGAATCCAAATATGCAGTTAAAAAACCATTTTAACTGCTAAAAATCAAGATTTAACCTCATTTCTTCCGCAGGATTCCGTCACCGGAATCTCCAAAAAGTCGCATTATAGACAACTCCCAAGAAATCAACTCGTTTGGCCTGCCATCTAGCTCTTCTCGACAAGGCCGCCAACGCACTCGTCAGCATAATATTGGTGGTAGAAGGCCGTTCTCATCTTATGCCGGAGCGGCGAGCGGGCGACGCAAGTGATGATGTGGCAGAGAGATGTGGCAGTCATGCTATCTCGATTTCAGTCTTTCACGTTGGCTTTTAATGCTGGAATTTTTGGTTCTGGTATGAATAAATTATTTTATTTATTTATTTATTTTATAATTTTTTAGAATTATATTTTTATTATGTTTAATTTTTCAATTTCTTCTGAGGATAGTATAATCAAGATGTTGAATCAATTTTTTTGGTTCAGATGAGAATTTTGTTTTACCATGCAATTGCCAATTAAATTATCCTGAAGCAGAATTTGCTATACTTAAATGAAATAATAAAAATAAAATAAAATATTTTTATAAATAAAGGTTATATGAGCAATTATATTCATCATGTCAATTTGAAGTTCTTAATTTACTTATTTATTATTAAGCGATTTTTTGTTTTAGAATTTTTTGGTATATTGTTGGTCAAATTTGTTAGAAATTTAAAATGCATTTTAAATAACGAAAGCTTCAAAATTTTTGAAAAAAAATTTCACAATTTGTTTTCGAAAAATTTTAAAACCGAAAATCAAAAGAATATGCATTTAATAAACAAAACAAAATTTAAAACCTTAATTATAGTTTTTTTGTGGTTTCAATGTGTTTTCTAGCTGGTTGTTTTTTTGGTAGTTTTCTAAGTTGTTTTGAAAGTCTTTTTTATTGGTTTTTTGTGGTTTTCTAGGTTGGTTTTGTGGGTTTTTAAGTTGTTTTGAATAATTTTTTATGGTTTTTTTGTGGCTTTATAGGTTATGTGTGGTTTTCTAACTTATTTGAAGAGTTTTTTTTGTGGTTTTCATGGTTTTCGTATGGTAATTTTTTTTTCAAAATAATTTGTTTAATTTTACAAATAAATTTAATAAGAATAAAAATAAAAATAAAAAAATAGAATACTTAGCTTTGTTTCAGCCTTTGTGATGTGCTTGATGTAGTTTCTCACTTGAAAGATTGGTTTGAACGCTCCATGGTCCAATTTCTTGATTGATTAAACTCTAATATCTAATACTCTCGATCGAACTACCTAAACACTCTTGGTCAAGCCCTAAAATGTCTTGAGGTATGTGCAAATTGCTTGTGCTGAGAGTACAAGGGAAATTTAATAGGAAAAAATGGCTTCATCGAGCCCTAAAGTTCAATGGAGGGTTTGATTTTAACCCTAGATTTACCCATTGTTTTAGCGCTGGAGGAGCTTGATCGGAAAAGATAATCTAACTCTATGCTATTACCTTTTAGGTAATTTATTTCAATATTTACATTATGAAAAAAGAAAAAAAATAAAAAAAAAAAAAAAAAAAACATAATTAATTTTAAACAAATAATGGAAATACCTCATAAATAATAATTGAAATAAAAAAAAAAAATAATAAAAAGAAATCAATAATATTTATATGTGTTTAAAATATAATATTTTATATATTTAAAAATATATAATATATAATAAATATTCATATTCATTTAGGTTTAATCTCTTTCGAATACTTTTTAATTATGTTTAAAATAATCTATATCGATATATTAGACTTATATATTAATTTTTAAATTTATAGTTAAAATGAATCTATATCGATATATTGAATTTATATACTAAATATTAATTTGGTTAAAATGTGTATTGAATCTATATATTAAACATATATTTTGGTTGAAATGTTTAATACGTTTTTTAAATAGAAATAATACTCACTAAGTGTGGGTTTTAGTCTTGTATGTGGATAACCACTGCTTACAAACAGTTATGGAAAACAATAAGTTAGGAATTTGTGCACTACTTTTTTTCTCGTCTTGTATTACGAATCCTTTGTGATTCGTATCATTCCAATTTTGAAATTGTATGCTCTACTTAATTCAAGTTAATATAACCTTATCTTTACAAGGCGATAAGGCGCTAATTAATTGACTGATTTGCTTGAGTGAATAATGGACTTGACGTATAAGTGCCTTGAACGTCATAGGAAAACTGCCGCACATATCGACAAAGTGCATGTCTAAACGTGTGGTCCAATTTATTAGGAAGCGAAAAAAGCTAGAGGGTATAATCCGAAAGGAAAACAAAGAGCAAAACATGGCGTAAAATGGCGTGGAGATGTGGTGAAAAATTGTTTAGTACGGGTGCAAAATTGATAATTTAAGAATGTGATTTTAATAATTTTTTTATTAAATATTTATTTTTTTTAATTGTAATTATATAAAATAAAGCATTGTTAATAAGACGACCATTTTTTTTGAATTTTGATACTTTTTCAAAAAAAATTGAGTAAAAGTTTTTAATCTTAGTGGAAGTAGATTTATTACCATCAAAAACAAAATTTCCCATTATTTTCCGACAAAATTGACGCCACCTTAGATAAAGCTTAAAAAAAACATATCATATTAAAAAAGTCATTACATAAAGACAGAGCAGTAATGATTGTTTCCCTACGTACCAGTGCATGGGCTCTGATTCATTTGAATTGGGTGACGATTGTAGTCCGTATTACATTGCGGACGTGAAACAAAACTTAAATTGACGAAGTTGAAAAAGTCACACAATTGGAACATATTGAAATAGTCACAAAGCCAATAGCGGAGAATAGGACAAATTTCCATTGCCTCAGAACAGGTCTGGAAGCCCGTCGTGCCCAATACTGTCATCGGTTATACATGCTACTGCTTCTCCTTCAGGGAAGAACGGGATGGAAGGATCCTCCAGCAGCTTCCGAATTGATAAACAGTCGGAAGAAGAAGTTTGTGATCGATTGCGCAGTGAAAAGGCAGCAGCTCCAGACAAGAAATTAACTCGTTTTGCGTTCAAGCTAGCTCTTCTCGAGAAGGCCGCCAGCACGCTCGGAACATTGAACTTCATTTGGCTACTGCCGTTCTCCTGGGAGGCTTCTCACAATCATTAAAAAGTATAGACTTCTGGTTCGTCAGCATAATATTGGTGGTAGAAGGGCTTCGCATCTTATGCCGACGCAGCGAGCTAGTGACCCAGGCGATGACGTGGTGGTCATGTTCGGCCAATTTCAGTCTGTCGTTAATATATGTGTATTCGCTTGTGATACAAGAACTTTCGGCACTTGCATGCATCGCCTTGTCTAGCTTCCGTATACCGAAGCAACACTACGCCAGCCACGATAATCGGAATCGAAATCGGGCTCTCAGTATTTTCTACTGGCTGTCCCTGGTGGAATCGTTTCTGACTCTGTTCGGATTTGCTGTCAGATGCGCACTCCCGAAATCCTTAATTTTCTCCGTTAACCCAAAAACATCTTCGTGGGACGAACTCATTTCCGGAAAATTGAGTAAAATGTTAATCTTCCTTGTCCTAGGAAAAGAATCGTTATCGGAGTTAAAAGAATGTGGCATTGCCAATCCTCAGTTCCACACGGTTCGTCGTTTTCTGTATCACACATATTCTTGGTGCATCAATGGAAGCGTTTTCGACGGGTTGAGGATGGATTTTCTGTCATACAGCGTGTAGCTGCTGCAGTCCATAGATCATTTCGATCAGCTGACGGGGGCTCGAGTTATGTCGGCGCTTGTGAATAAATATCAGTTTGCAGAGGAAACTTTGAGGACGATCGGAACCATGGGAGATGTGGTGGAAAGGCTGATCGAGATGCTGAATTGGGACAAACCTCACGAGAAGGGGATTCGAAAAGCGGCTGCAGAGATCATCTACAAATTGGTGGAAATACCCCGGAATCGCATTTGGGTGATGGCCATCTCTGAATCCATGGAATCCATTGCCTCTTTGCTGTACGATAGAAACCAGATTGGAATTCATTCGAGTAAGTACCAGGGTCACTTCTCACATACATATAAATACAAATACTCAGATTTCACCGTGCTGGGCCTACGGATATTGAAAATCTTCGCCAACGACCCCGACAGCTGCGCTAAGATCGGATCCAAGAAAGGGCTACTTTGCAAAATCATCGAATTAAATCCCGAGGCGTCAGAATCGGAAATCGTAAGGCATTTGAAAATCACGCCGATGGAGACGCTGGCAAGTCTTGCTCGCCAACAGGATGCCTGCGACAACATCCACGATACAAGTGGCTTTGAAGCCGAGCGTTCCGATGATCCGAATTTATGATCGGTCGATAGTCAAGTTTAGATTTCTCTACTTTTTAATTAATGAAAATAAAATATTGTAATAATTACTTATATAGCGCTGTAATTGTGAAATCTTCCATTAGCCTGAATCTAAAACAAGTTAGAGTGATAGTTAAAATTTCCGTTAAGTTCTTCTCTAATTTTCAATCCAATGGAGTAGTCTCATAGTTAGACAAGCTAGACTACCCGTTTTTCAATAAGTTGTAATCACCAATTTTCCGCGCTGTGGTTGTGGTTCTGGATTTAGTATTACATCAATTTCCATTGTGTTGCATTTTTTTTAGTAACAATATTTTGTCAAGAAGATACCCTTATTTTGGATTTTACAATTAGATCAATTTCCATTGCATTGGATTTTGTTGTAACAAATTTTGTTACGAAAAAACCGTTAATTGATGCACACTAAATGAGGCTTTGGGCTTGTCTGCTGATTATATATTAACTCCAATGTGAAATGTATTTTGCCGTTTGTAACGTATTTGGTTATTTATTTGGATTTTCTTTTCAGGTTAATTAGTTTGATTTTTTTATTTTTTTTATAAAAATATCATAATCATTGGCAAAAAAATTCACTTTAAAATAAATATTTTTATCTTAACATTTCAATTTATAATTAGGAAGTATTTTTATTTCCAAATTTATTAAATAATAAGATGCCATGTGAGATATATTTATCATTAAAATTTAATTTAATTAATTATTATTAATTTATACATAAATATATATATTAAATGTAGGTAGATATAAATTATATAATGTATGTAGTATGGATATGTGGAGAAAAAATTATTTTAATTAACCAATTATAGCGAGTGTTGTTTGATGCTTTTTATATAAAACAAATGTATTCTAAACTATCAAAAACATTATAAATCTTAAAAAAACTTATAAATATTAGAATAATTACAAAGTGTTTTAACTATTTGTGAATTTTAAAATAATAATTTGTGTCAATAGTAATAAATTATTATAATATTAAATTTATAATATAATCAATTATTGATATATTAAGTTTAAAAGCAAATTATAATTTATAATTTTATATTTTTAAAAATGGCTTAAAATATATGGATTATTTTAGTTATATTAATTATATTATTATTATATTAGAAATAACAATAAATAATAATAATAAGTTATTATTTATTTTTAGAATTACTTAAAATTATAATATTTATTAGAAATAAATTATATTTTATTTAAAATAGTACTAAAAGTTAAAAAAATAATAATAAATAAATAATTAAAAATGTGTTTAAGTAATTTGTAATGTGCAAATACTTTATTAATATTATTAATAATTATTAATCCGTTCCAAAATATTTTGTTTTAAATTTGATGTAGACTTTCTTTTGGAAAGATGCATCCTCTTAAATGATGAAAGGAAACGCTGAATTTAATTCTAACATAAGAGCAAATAACATTAAATGATGAAAGGAAATGCCCAATTTACATAGACAATTTTAAAATAAAATAAGAGAAATAAGATTAAATGAGGAAAGGAAATGTTGAATTTACACAGACAATTCTAACATAAGAGTAAATAAGATTATTTCTATTAATTCATGAAAATTTTTGGGAAAAAAGAGCGAATAAGATTAAATTATGAAAAGAAATACTAAATTTACATAAACCATTATAACATAAGGGCAAATAAGATTATTTTTATTAATTTATAGATTTTACCATAAAAATATGTTGCTAAATATGCAATGAATAATAAACAGATTGCTGCGGTAAAAATAAAGAACTCAATGAGTGAAATGAGAAATAACAATCAATCTCACCGTAAAAACCATTCAAAATATTAGAAAGAATACATTTAAAGTACCACGGTCTCAAAAGATAATACTATTGGACAGTATACGACGAATAATCTTAGTTATATTTTGGGTATGCAGTACGTATCGTGGCCTTTGCTATCTGGTCCTCACTTCCCCAAATGCGCCACGTTGGCTGCATAATCAGCTAAAAATCTGTGATACCTGCCTGTGCGTCATGTGTCAATACCCATCTTGCAGAGTTTCTTTCTCAGGCCAGTATTCCAGTTGTTCTTCACATCGTTGTCAGTTCGTCCTCGCAGCGATCAAAGACATTAATCCCCAACCCCACTCATGGACCGTAAATACAAAATTGAAATTCGCAGGCATTCTCCACATATGATGAATCATTTACAAATCAATTTCCAAATTAGTTAAAAAGAAAGCACAGGCCCCACTATTCTGAGTATGATACATATTTTTCAGACTAATTTGGAAATTTGGAAGTTACTAAGTACACGCCACAATGTTAGAAGGATTATGATATATATTTTTCAAACTAATGTGCTATGATTCAATAGGTGTAATAATGATATTTTTCCAAAATTTTGTTATATATATAGTGTGTTTCAAAAGAATAAGAGGAAAATGAGTTTTAATGTAAAAGGAAATCCCAAACATAAGCTTGTGTTTCGCCATAGTCTATAATATAGATAAGAATCACAATAAGATTTCAATATGTCAAAGAGAGTTTACCAATTATGAAATTCGAATTATAAAAATGTTAGTATTGTAGTGAAAAACGTTTATATTAATTCAGAGTTTTAAACCCAAAACCAATTAGATTATTAAAAGTTATCACATAAATTATAACAGAGATTATATATTTAACATGTTTAAAATGTGCATTTCACACGATTTTAAATTTAAACAGTTATTTTAGCTTAAAAAGTTCAAAAAACTAAAAAATCATTAATCATCTAGAAAAATCAGAGCATATAGAAGCTAGAAAAATAACATATATTTTTTTTCCATAAGAAAAATCATATTGTATTAATAATGTTCAATTATATATATTGGAGTAATGAAGGATTAACCCGTATCTGTCAGGACTATGCCCAGAAAATGGACTGTTATATACAGCAAGGATGACAAAAAGCATCGAAA
>APFE030598876.1:3166-23537 GCA_000404065.3 Pinus taeda
CAATTTAATGATAATTTAATACGATGCTAATACAAAAAGTGACTAAAAAAGTTTTACTTTTATAAGTTCTATTATAACTTTAGTAGGACACACATATGACGCTTAATATGGTATAATAGCGCCAATAAAAGTGCACCTATTCACGACAACTACTCAAAAAAATCATGCATAAGATGTATAATCAATGTAACAATAATCTATATGTGTTTTTCTTTTTTCAGGAATTTATATGTATTTTTTTTTTTTAAGAAAAAAATAAATAAGAGAGAGGGGACTTAAGAGAGGAGAGAAAAGAGGGAAGAACCAAGACAGACAAAGGTCAAGAGAGAGGGAGTGATAAGGAGAGATGGAGAGAGAGTGAGAGAGAGAGGAGAGGAGGAGGGAAAGGAGATATAATGAGGAGTGAGCGAGAGAGAAGTGGAAGAAAGAGAGAGAGGGAGTCACAGAGATGGAAAGCAGAGAGAGGGAAAGAAAGAAGGTGAGAGGGAGGGAAATAGTGATAGATTTGGAGGGCAGAGAAAGGTAGAGAGTGGGTGTGATGGGGTAAGGGGCGGTAAAGATAGAGGGAGGTGGGAGAATAAAGGGAGACAGAATGAGAGAGGGAGAGAAATGGATTTAGAGGGAGAGAGAGAGGGGGAGGAAAGAAGAAAGACATAGAGAGAGAAAGGTGGAGAGAGAGTGAGGGAGAGGGAATAACAAGAGGAGGAGAGAGAGAGTGTGTATATGTTTGGGGAGTGAGATAGAGAGAGAAAGAAGAGAAAGGTGGACAGAGAGAGAATGACAAAGGAGAGATGGAGAGAGAGAGGGAGAGGGAATAGCAGGAGGAGAGAGAGAGATATGGAGAGAGAGTGTGTGTGTGTGTTTGGAGAGTGAGATATAGAGAGAAAGAAGGGGAGACAAAGGAAGGCAAGGATATAGATGGAGGGGGGAGAGAGGGTAGAAGAGAGAGAGAGATAGAGAGGGGGAAGAGAGGAGAGAGAGTGTGTATGTTTGGGGAGTGAGATAGAGAAGAGAAAGAAGAGATAGATGGAGAGAGAGAGAATGACAAAGGAGAGATGGAGAGAGAGTGAGGGAGAGGGAATAGCAGGAGGAGGAGAGAGAGAGATATGGAGAGAGAGAGAGAGTGTGTGTGTATGTTTGGGGAGTGAGATAGAGAGAGAAAGAAGGTGAGACAGAGAGAGAGATATGGAGAGAGAGAGTGTGTGTGTGTATGTTTGGGGAGTGAGAAAGAAGGGGAGACAGAGGAAGGCAGAAATATAGATGGAGGGGGGAGAGAGGGTAGAAGAGAGAGATAGATAAAGGGGGGAGAGAGGGTAGAAGAGAGAGATGGAGAGAGCAAGAGATTTATATGGAGAAATTTACACCCCAAGAAATTTGATCTCTCTTAACACGATAAATCCAGGATTAAGATGAATTTAGATTGGTCTATATACATTATATAAAATATAAAATTTTAACTTCTTAAATTTAAGCAAATTTTCACATTTTCACAATTAATTAAAACTAAAAGCAAAATCTTTAAAAAAAAATATTAAAAAAAAGCAATGTTCTATATTTCAAGTAAACCCTAAACTTAAAAATTCTGTGTAAATCATGTTCTATAAATCTTAACTAACCCATTTTCCCTAGCACACATGGATCACTTTCATTTCTTTGTTAAATCACTAAGGGGTGCAAAATATTACAAAAATGTATGTTCACATTTTTGTCATCATTACATTATTCAAGCGACGCATATGGCACTATACCACAAAACACAACCCTAGAAATTCAAAAGTTTGTTATGTGTGGCATATTTGCATCATTCTGAAAACTATGACACACACAAATATATGTTTCAGTGTTGCGTTGTGTGTCCATTACATACGTAGTCTTTTGTATCATATTCAGATCTCGTGCATCGTGTCACGTTGCGTAACACAATGTATGATACGGAGATGCGTCATTGTTACGTCATAGGAGATATAGGTTGCAACACACCTTACCTTGCAAGAAATTTAGAAACTTATGAACGTTTATTTAACCAATATTCTAACTATCGGATGTGTGGTTATGGTCGTTTGAAATCTTGAATCCAATAAGCAGTATTCTAACAGTTAGATGTTATAAATCTTGAATTTTGAAAAACCGTTTTAGACAAGTATAATTCACAATCAAACCAAACAAACGAAAAACACACAAAAAAAAAAAAAGATTCTAATGATTAGACTAGACCTTATTTATTTCAATTTTAACTAGGACGACCCGCCATCTCAGAACTGCAGTGTTGGCATACGATTGTCCAGTTCCGAGTCCGAATCGAACTCCGTAACAATGGATGACGTAGGTGATTACGTCACCATTTCGTTTGCATTTTGTTGATAAGTGAACACTGCGATGACGCGACTAATAATAGTTGGCGTCGAAACCCATTGCGAAAAAATCCATTGCGAGAAGCGGAAAGACGTGAGGCAGCCTCAAAGGCCACGCATTCCAAACGATAAATAGAGAAGCGACTCGTAAGTCATAATCACTGTGATGACAAAAGATGAACATAATATTGTAACACAGAATAGAGCTGGCCTCATTAAATTTAGATTTCTTTAAACAGCTCCGCGTGTACGCCGCCGTTCGTTAACTGGATAAATACGATATATCTACGTGCGAGCTGTGCATTGCTAGTTTTTATCTTCTACCCGTCAAAGGGAAGGCCACCTTCATCTCTATAAATTCGTTGCCGCATAGGCTTCAGAAATACACATCCATTTAGAAGAAATGGAAGGTTTGGGGTTATTGCAGAGAGAAAGCAGGTTGGCCTATTAAGCTCCTCAAATTTGTGATCGCGTCGTCAACATTATGAGTTATTAATAACTTGTTTATCAGTGGAGTGGTGTGGTGTGAATTATAATAATAGTAAGTTGATCAGGGAAATTGGATTAGAATTAAGAATGGGAATGGAGGGGTACACAGGCATCATTCCTTTTCTCTACGCTCTCCTTGTTATTCATAGTCCTCGGCACCGCTACTATGCCCCTTTGCTTACAGAGGGTGATGAAAGTTACCATGACTCTTATCATCGTCATCACCATTTAAACTTACATCGGCTCGCCTGCGGTCTGTCTCAAAAGTTTATATTGTGAAAATGCGGTGGCCTTAATGGATTTTCCAGATGTTTGAGTTGTACATATTTATCGTCCTCGATTGATGTATTGTGTAAGAAGCTCTTTCAGTTGATCCAACTTTGTCTCCATGGAGGAGCACCCTTGTGGCTGTGACTTTGCCATATTTGTAATTGAATTGATTTCAAAATGCATAAGATTTGTATTTCAATTGATGTCATAATGCATAGGGATGAATGAAGTTATTATGTTTTTATCAAATATTAGATATTTAGAAATAGTTAACATATTAGCAAAAATAAATGTAGTTGATATTTCTAAAATGTATAATTGATAATTATAATATTAATATTAATTTGTTATAATTAAAGTATTATTTTTGTAATTAAATTAATAATATATTTATTTATAAATAAATAATTGTTAATTCAATATTAACTAATTTTAAAATAATCATATTTAATAAAATAAATAATTATTATTTTATTTATAATTACATAATTCATTCTTATTTTATTTTATATATTTCTATCGTTAATTATTAATTAATTTAATGATTAAATTTTAAAATATATTATAAATTCTTAAATATATATGGTTGATTATGATTGAATTTTATAATGAATCTTGTCATAATGTTAATACTGGACTGGATATGTTAGAATATATAGTTGAATCTTAGATTTTAAACAACAATTTTAATGAGCGTATTGATTAAAAACATGTGTTCCCTCTTAAAAATAAAATAAGAGTTAAAAAATTTTAACAGAAAAAGTCCCTTACTAAAGTCAGGTGTCCGCCCCAATGAAAACACTCCAGATTTGGAAGCCTCGACAGCAGGTTCAAAAGAGGAATAACAATACAATCCCCGGGAAATACAGGCACCAGTGAAATCATCGAGAGCACTTTCAGTGATCTCAATGTTCCCGCTGATTCAAGAAATCTGTTCGCAGAGAGAGTGTGTGAAGACCACGTCGATTGCAACTATAACCCAATCAAATTATTTCCGAGCTCCATTTCGAGTCCTTTAATTGATGGGAAAACTCTTGAAATCCCATCCCATTCACTTTCAGGTCTTTTGTGAAAGTATTCAGAGTTTTAAGGTTAGCGCAATTCACTTTCCATCCGTTCTCGTCATGACAACCATGTAAACTTATATCTGTAACGTTGAGAGCAGTGATGACAGGCCTCTGCAGGCCAGCGCAATCCATTAAGTTGAACTTGTGAACAAGGCGGCAAAGTGAAAGAAAGCGGGCTAGGGAGTCATCTGTCATTTGGGAAGAGATAAGGGTGCACTCAGTGAGAAGATTGAATCCAACAAAATCACTTGGAAAATCTCAGAAATCACTTGGAAAATCGGTGAGATTATAATTGCACAGTGTGAGGGTAGTGAGACGATTGCATGAGAAAATGGTCGGCGGCAGGATTTCCATGTTGTAGGAACATTTCGGAAAAAGGTGTTGCACATTCTTTCCGGCCAGACACCGCAGCCATACTCGTAGGGGTTGGCGTCTAAACTCACAGAGCATGGGAAATGAATAAGGATTCCAAGGGTGAGAAACGTCAGTGGAGAGTAAAGGGTGTACAGATCCGAGGAATGCAAGCGCAATATGTGGGATATTACGTTTTCCAGCGCTGCCATTGAGAGGCAGGCCATACCAGATGTTGAAGTTGCGAATCACATGTTTCAGACAGAGAATTCCAAAAATGTGTTGAAGCATAACAATGCACAATGGAAATTAAAAGACAAAATATAGTATAAAAAACACACAAATGACACAATGATTTAACGTGGTTTACTCAACCAATCTGGGCTACGCTAGTGGTTTACTCAACCAATCTGGGCTACGTCCACCAAACAGAGGCATTGCAATCTTATTATTAATCAGGAGATTATAAATAATTATTTCCTCACACTCTCTACATCATCCAAATATCTGTACGGGCATATATTTTATAGCTACGAGAATCCAACTGACTCATAAATCCTCTCACAACAAATATAGGATGTATTAACTCTTTCCCAACAAAATAGAGCTAATATAGCAACAAATCCTATTGTTGTCACCTACATGAGATTTTTGCCTAATTTATGAAAACCGAAAATCTCAACAATCTCCACCTTGACAACAAATACCCTGTTTCTTTATTATTTTTATCTTTTCTGCAAGCCAAGAGAAGCCAAACACCAACGTAGCTTCTCTAACAAAACTGGTTTCGTGAACATATCTGTACAATTCTCCTTTGTATGCACCTTTTCAAGAGATACTCCCCTTTCAGAGATAACCTGTCTTACAAAATGGTACTTGATCGGTATATGCTTAGATTTACTATGATAGGTTGGATTCTTAGCCAAATGTATTGCACTTTGATTGTCACAAAATAGCTTGATGTTGTCTTGCAACCTACCAAACTCACCAAACAAACCTTTCAACCAAATCGCTTCTTTGCAAGCATGAGAAGCAGCAATGTATTCTGCTTTAGTAATGGATAAAGCAACAATGTTCTGTAGCTTTGACATCCAGCTAATAGCTCCACCTGCAAGAGTAAAGACATACCCTGATGTTGACCTTCTCTTATCCAAATCACCTGCAAAATCGGAATCAACATATCCGCAAACAAATTCACTACTCTTATTATAAGTAATACAATAATCACTTGTGCCTCTCAAATACCGAAGCACCCATTTCACTGCTGACCAGTGTTCTTTACCTAGATTTGCCATATACCTGCTGACAACCCCAACTGCATGTGAAATATCTGGTTGAGTACAAACCATCGCATACATCAAACGCCCTACTACATTGGCATATGGAATTTGAGACATATTCCTTCATATGTATTAGGACATAAACTAGAAGAAAGCTTAAAATGGGAAGCTAAAGGGACTGACACAGGCTTCACATTGTTCATACCAAACCTCAAGAGTATTTTCTCAATATACTTCTGTTGTGATAGCCACATCTTACCATTGCTCCTGTCTCTAAAAATCTCCATGCCCAAAATCTGTCTTGCTGCTCCTAGATCTTTCATATCAAATGTCCTTGCCATCTAAGCCTTCAACCAGTTGATCTCCTCTATGCTTTTGCTTGCTAAAAGCATATCGTCAACATACAACACTAAGATAATGAATATGCCATTACTTAATTGTTTAAAATAAACAAAATGATCATATTCACTTCTTACATATTTCTGACTCAACATGAAAGAATCAAACTTCTTGTACCACTACCGAGGCGACTGCTTCAGGCCATACAATGACTTCTTGAGCCTGCAGACAAATTTCTTATTGCGATGCTGAACAAACCCTTCCAGTTGTTCCATATAAATTTCCTCATCTAAGTCTCCATGTAGAAATGCAGTCTTAACATCTAATTGTAACAACTCTAAATCAAGCAAAGCGACTAATGCTAACACAATTCTAATTGAAACTATTTTAACAACTGGTGAAAAAATCTCATGAAAGTCAATGCCGACTTTCTGAGAGAACCCTTTTGCGACCAGCCTCGCTTTGTACCTATCCTCCATATCATTCACACCCTGTTTCAGCTTGAAAACCCATTTACAACCCAAAGTTTTCTTGTCTTTCGGAATTTCAACCAGATCCCATGTGCCATTCTTACCTAAGGCCATCATTTCATCCTTCATAGTTGCTTTCCACTTGTCACTTTTTGAACCTTCTACAGCTTCCTGATAGCACAAATGTTCATCGTCATTAGCAGTAAATGCAACTGAAGTAACATAATCATCATACCTTTTTGGAGGGCGTTTGATTCTTGTAGACCTCCTTAAGGATGTTTCTGGTGCTTCCTCGATTGGCTGACTACCATCTGTAGGAACTTCTTGATGATCAGCATCTGAGACCTGTTCATGATCTACATCTAAACCCTGTTCATGATCTGATTCTGAAACCTGTTCATGACTAGTATCTGAACTATGGTCATCATGACTATCATTAGAAGTGTTGTCAAACTGAATGTGCTGAAAGTCAGATACATCATCCTGTTTCAACTTATTATCTACATCTAACTGTACAAGAGAGGATTTATTAAACTTCACATCTCTGTTGATGATGATTTTGCGCGTAGTAGGATCCCACAATCTATATCCCTTTGTTCCATCACCATACCCAACAAAGATATACCTTTTCGACTTTGGATCTAATTTAGTTCGCTGATATTTAGCCATTAGAGCATATGCATCACAACCAAACACTTTGAGTTTAGAATAATCACAAGGGTGACCTTTCCATACCTCTTGAGGAATCTTGCAGCCTATCGCCATTAATGGTGATCGATTTATCACATAACAAGCCGTAGCCACCGCTTCTGTCCACAACTCCTTCTGCAAACCGGCGTTACTTAGCATACTCCTTGCTCTCTCTAGAAGAGTCCTATTCATGCGTTCAGCAACTCCATTTTGTTGAGGAGTATAAACCGTGGTCTTATGTCTCTCGATCCCTGCATCCTTACAATAACTTTCAAACTCCTTGGAAGTAAACTCACCACCATTGTTAGTTCTTAAAAATTTTATAGTTCTACCAGTGTTGTTTTCTACCAATGCTTTAAACTGCTTGAAAACTGTAAAAACATCAGATTTCCTTTTCAACATGTAGACCCACACTTTCCTAGAAAAGTCATCAATAAACGATACAAAATATGACGAGCCACCATATGAGGTTGTAGGGGCTGGACCCCAAACATCTGAATGGATATAATCAAGTATTCCTTTACTAGTATTTTTGCCTGTTTTAAACTTTTGTTTACTTTGTTTTCCAAACAGACAATGCTTACAAAAATCTAACTTTCCAAAATTTAGATCAGGAAGTAACTTACAACCAGCGAAATTTTTTAATCCACTTTCGCTGATATGGCCCAACCTTTGATGCCATAAGCGAATGGAACTACTGTCATATTCAGACACCGTAGACACATGATCTGACCCTGTTCTTCCTTCTAACTGAAATAGATTTCCTACCTTCTTAGCTTTCATAACTAGTAAAATACCTTTGTAAATTTTCATTACTCCACCTTGAATTACAGTTTTATATCCATTTGTATCAAGTGCTCCTAGTGAAATTAGATTTTTCTTTAAATCTGGTACATGTCTCACATCAATTAACATTTTGGTTGTCCCATCAAACATTTGCAGCTGTATACTCCCAATTCCCATTATATTACATGTTACATCATTACCCATGTACACGACCCCATCATTAATTGATTTATACGTCTTAAACCATTCTTTATGAATACAAATGTGGTTTGATGCACCGGAATCTAACAACCAATGTTGATCATGATTTGACAAATTAACTGATAATACTTCATCATTCATACCTGAACCAGATGCCGAACCTGTATCTGTCGTATTTGCCTCCTTCTTCTCTATCGAAGAATCTTCTTTAGAAGTTTGTTGTTGTCGCTTCCAGCAGTCCTTCAAATGCCCTGATTTTCCACAAAACCAACACTTTACCTTACTCTTCTTCCCTTTCAACTTTGAACGTGAGTCGCTGTGCCTACTGAAGCATCTTTCCTTAGAACGACCTCTGACCATCATTGCTTCTGATATAGAGGTTTCTAAATTCGTCCTTCTCCTTGTTTCTTCAGATAATAAAGATGCAACTACATCATCAAACTCAAGGGTTTCTGATGAACTAAGACTTATAGAAGTAACAATATGATCCCATGACTTGGGTAACGAGCACAATAAAGTAATAGCTTTATCTTTTGATGGAAATTTTACTTCTATACTTTCTAATTGCACCAAGAGAGTATTAAAAACATTCAAATGATCAGTAATTGATGTACCTTCCTTCATTCGCAAACTGTACAACTGTCGCTTCAGGTGAATCCTATTGGTTAAGGATTTTGTCATGTACAGTTTCTCAAGCTTCGTCCACAAACCAGCAGCTGTTTTCTCCGACACAATATTAAACAAAACATCATCCACCAAACACAGCCAAATAGCACTCACTGCTCTTTCATCCATCTCGTCCCACTCATCGTCTGTGATTTTGTAAGGTTGTTTGGATTTGCCCATCAATGCCTTTGCCACAGCTTGTTGCACAAGAAGATCGTACATTTTCACCTTCCAGATCTCGAAGTTGTTCTTACCACTGAACTTCTCGATCTCAAAACGAGCACTCTGAGTTTTCACCATATTATATCAACAAAAAAAAAACAGTGTCCAATTCCAACTTGTTAATCAATCAAATTAATATCTAACAACAAAATGCCTTCGCCTTCTACTGTATTGCCTTTCCTTATAAAAAAAAATCGTTCTGTTGTACAAACTGCAAAATTATAAATAAAAAAACCAAATAAAAATTGCAGTTTTACCAACACATTCCTCGGTTGGCGCGTTGACACTATCTTAACAGCAGACAATCCACGCCGGAAGCAAAATTAGTTAGAGTACCAAAATTGGCATGGCTTTTCCCCTCGGATCTGCGCCGATAGGGATATTGGCGCCCTGGCGCGACTAATAAAGTTGGATCCGCGCCAATTGGCACTTTTATTCCCCGATTACCCACGCCAATCCATTCACTGGATATTATTGGCACGACTGTTTCAGCACAAACCGTGCCAATCGCCAAAACTCGGAAAACTCCACCTACAGCGATCCTGTCACACGCACGCACCTGCTCCAACACGCTCTGATACCAATTGTTGAAGCATAACAATGCACAGCGGAAATTAAAAGACAAAATACAATATAAAAAACACACAAATGACACAATGATTTAACGTGGTTCAGCCAACCAATCTTGGCTACGTCCACCAAACAGAGGCATCGACAATCTTATTATTAATCAGGAGATTACAAATAATTATTTCTTCACACTCTCTACATCATCCAAATATCTGTACGGGCATATATTTTATCTCTAAGAGGATCCAACTGGCTCATAAATCCTCTCACAACAAATATAGGATGCATTAACTCTTTCCCAACAAAATAGAGCTAATATAGTAACACATCCTATTGTTGTCACCTACATGAGATTTTTGCCTAATTTATGAAAACCGAAAATCTCAACAAAATGTTCAGGAGATCAAAGTGATAATTTCTTCAAAACAAACGGTCGAATTGTTGTCTCAAAACCACGCAGAGGCTTTAGCGTCTTTCTGTTGGAAAAATTTCGAACATGAGTTACTCGTGCTCACTCGAAGACATCCCCGAAGTGTGTACAAAGAATAAACTTGTCGTGGACAAACTTGGGCTTATACTGTTCATTAACATATGTCTCAATATCGCTCCATACTCCAATTAAATTGAGAAAATCCTGAGTCTGTATGTGGGTTCACTTGGACAAAATAAGAGACCACTATTTTTAGTTTTTAGGATACTTTCACTAGTTTGATTGAAGAACTGTGGAGCATGGGTGTCTAAGTTCATTTTCGTGGAATGGTGCTGTGGACCTCAATGATGCGATAATATTTGTACATATCTCTATACGTGTGTGTGTTTTTTTTAATTTATGGCTAAGCAGTTTAGTTCTAACTTTGTTTTAATATATTTAAAAAGTTAAAACTGAGAAACTATTTTCTATCAAAATTTTGTTGATAATGATGTGCAATATTTCAAATATGTCACTTATTACATTATTACGGTTTAATTTAACACTCACCACACGTACTTCATGACAGAGATAGAGGCGCACAACTCTTGAAAACAACACACAAACAGTGAACACAAAACATGCTTCCATTCATCGATTAACAGGTATATATACAAGCTGGAGAAGTTTCTAGAGATCAGTTCAGGCGGTGGCTTCCTGGAGAAGCTAGCCCCTTTGTCAACATACTCGCCGACTTCTAGAATCAGCATTTAAATCGTTGTTGAACATTGTTAGCAGGTAGTTGGAATTACTTAGTTTCTTCCAACACTCCCCCTTAATTCCAACTATATAACAAACGCCGACTTCTAGAATCAGCATTTAAATCGCTGTTGAACATTGGTAGCGGGTAGTTGGAATTATTTAGTTTCTTCCAACACTCCCCCTTAATTCCAACTATATAACAAACATCTGACATGCCTGCAGGTCTAAGTCTCAGCTAGGCTTACAACATAAATTGGATTTTCTACAATGCACAACTTACTTCTCCACATTTCAAATTTAGCTTTTCCAAGAGGCTTGGTGAATATGTCAACCACATTTTCATTTGTATTACAATATGATAAGTCAATTTCTTTTGATTGCAATTTTTCTCTTACAAAATGATGTTGTGTCTCAATGTGTTTTTTCCTTGCATGATATATAGGATTGTTTGCCAATTTGATAATGCTTTGATTGTCACATCTGATTATTGTAGGTGCTTGTTGTGTTTCTCTAACATCTTCAAGTATCCTCTAAGCCATATTGTTTCACAGGTAGCGCTGCATAATGCTTTATATTCAACTTCAATGGATGACAATGAAACAGTTGGTTGTTTCTTACTGCTCCATGATATTGGTCCTGAACCAATATTGAACACATATCCAGTGGTAGATTTCCTATCATCTGGATTTCCTGCCCAGTCAGAATCAGAATAACCTGCCAATTCAACATCAAATTCATCAATATACATAATACCAAAATTAAGTGTTCCTTTCAAATATCGAAAGACTTTCTTCGCTGCTTTCCAATGGCTTTCACAAGGCTTAGCCATGAATTGACTAAGTATGTTGACAGAATATGTTATATCTGGCCTGATAGTGGTGAGATAGTTGAAACTTCCCACCAATTGACAGTACATAGTGCCATTCACCTCTTTGGTTCCATCATCACTGCACAATTTGACATTCTGTTCTAAAGGAGTAGATGTTGCCTTGCATTCAATCATATTGAATCTTTTAATGATTTCCCTTGTATATTTGCTTTGTGTGATTAATGTCTTACCAGGCTCCTTCCAAACTTCAAGACCTAAACAATAATGCAATTCACCAACTGATTTTTAATTTCTTCAATCAACTTGCATGCATTTCTTGTTATGATAAGATCATCAACATATACAGATATTAAAGCAACATTCTTGTCTTCATCTTCCTTGATGTATAAATTAGGATCATTCTTGCTTCTCATAAAACCTTTCTCATAAAAGAAAGAATCAATTTCCACATACCATGATCTTGGTGCTTGTTTCAAACCATATAAGGCTTTCTTTAACCTACAAACCATATGCTCTTGTCACTATTTTACAAACCCTTCAGGCTGAACTAAGTAAACTTCTTCTTTTAACTCACCATTCAAAAATGAAGATTTGACATCTAACTGATGCATTTTCCAATTATATTTTGTAGCTAATGGAGTCATGATTCTAATTGTGTTCAACTTAGCTACAAGTGCAAAAGTATCTTTATAATCAATTCCCTCCTTTTGTGAATATCCTTTTGCAACCAATCTAGCTTTATGTTTATCAATACTTCCATCAGCATTAAATTTAAATTTATAAAGCCATTTTCATCCTATGGGAACTTTATTTTTAGGCAATTCTGTTAATTCCCATGTGTCATTTTTCATTAGAGAGTTATATTCTTCATTCATTGCATTTCTCCATTCTTCATATTTTTTAGCTTCATCATAGCTTGAAGGTTCTACAACATTCATAACAAGGGACACTAATGCATAATCTTTATACCTTACAGGTACCTAACTTTGACCTTCTTCGAGTTTTACTGCTTTCATCTTTCTTTTGGATTTGCAAAGCCTCCTCTCCTCTCTTTGGAGTGTCATGACTGCTTGATGCTACTTGCTCTTGAACTTGTTCCTATGCTTGTTCCTGTTCTTGTTCAACACTTGTATCTAATTTGATATAATCATCAATATCATGCCATACACTAGTATTATTTATTTTATCACCTTCATTAGCAATCTCATGAAACACCACATCCCTACTTGCAAGTAGTCTATGAGTATTGGGATCAAACAACTTGTATGCTTTCTGTTTATCACAATAACCAATAAATATGCACTTAATTGACTTTGCATCAAGTTTTCTTCTTTCATCTTTAGGAATGTGAGCAAATGCCTTACAACCAAAAACTCTTAAATGACTCACTTTTGGTTTGTACCCATAAAATGCTTCAAAAGGTGTTTTAAGCTCTAAAATTTTGGTTGGACTCCTATTTTTCAAATAAACAACAGTATTAATGGCTTCAACCCAAAAAACATTAGAGATATTTTGACCTTGAAGCATACTACATGCACATTCAACTAGTGTTCTGTTTCTCCTCTCAACAACTCCATTTTGCTGAGGTGTATGTGGCACTTTAAATTGTTGTTGAATCCCATTGCTTTTACAATATTGATTAAATTCTCTTGATTTTAATTCTCCCCCTTGATCAGATCTCAAAATTTTGATGTAATTACGAGTTTTTTTTTCTACCATATTCTTAAATTCTTTAAAGTACTCAAAAACATCACTTTTCTTTCTTATGAAATAAACCCATGTATATCTAAATCTGTCATCCACAAAAATAAGAAAATACCATGCTCCACCAATAGATCTAGTTTGCATAGGTCCACATACATCAGTATGAATTAATTCAAGTATTTCCCTTTGCCTTTTTTCTTTATGTATAGGAAATTCCTCCCTATGTTGCTTTCCAAGTACACATGCTTCACATTCAACATGATCATTCTTCAAGACACGAAGCCCTTCAACCATTGTGTTCTTTTGAAGTCGCATTAAATCTTTGTGATTTAGATGTCCATACCTTTGATGCCATAAATCTACTGTTGATATTGTTGTAGATGCCAATGCTTGATGACTTTTCCTAGTCACATACAGCTTATACAAGCCTCCAACTCTGGTTCCTGTGGCAATAAACTTGTACTGATCTTGAATGTCTTTCACTACACACTGTGATTTAACAAATTCCATCTTCAAATCTTGGTCAGCAATAGTAGAAAGAGAAATTAAATTCTTTTTGATATTAGGAACATACATCACATTATGGCTCTGTTTCTCTTGTCCATTAGGCAAATTCACACCTATTACTCCATAACCTTGAACTTTAAGTGATTTGTTATCTCCTAGGCAAACATATGTTCCATCAATGTTTTCATGATATTCATCAAACCAATCCTTATTACAAGACATATGGAGTAACGCACCAGAATCAATGAACCAAGCATTCTTATCATCATTTTCTACAGACAATGCAACATCAGAAACAAACAATTTAAGATTTTTAAATCCATCACTGATTGAAGTATCTTTGTCCACAAAATTTCCATTATGCCTTATGTTTCTTTGCCTAAACTCTTTATATTTCCTTTTATAACAATCTTTAGAATGATGCCCAGGTTTGCCACAATAATAACAATCATCATTTCTCTTTGGAAATTTAGACTGTGTCATACCTTTTTGTTTTGCTTGAAACTTGCCTCCTTTGTTCTTGTCCCATGGCAGGCCTTTGTATGGATATTTGCCCTTAGCCACCAATGCCAAATCTGAACTGCTAGAGCCCAAATTAAAGCTCTTCATCCTCTCCTCCTCTTGTAGAAGAATTCCTGTCAATTCATCAAATGGAAGGGCGTTCTCTAGCTGCAGCTTGAAACAAAAATTTGATTTAATCTTTGCACTAGCATTTAATATGATGGTGACTAAGTCAGTATTAGACACCTTTTCACCAATATCTCCTAACTTATCACTTAAATCTTTGACACGAGATATGAAATTGTTTATACTTTCATTTGCTTCCATTTTTAGAGATAAAAGCTTAGTCTTCAAAAACAAGATTTGGTTTGTATTTGTTGTTTCATACAAACTTTTCAATGTATCCCATGTTTCTTTTGATGTCTTGCAATCTTTGATGTGAGGAATAATGTTGTCCTTTACGGACATACGTAGCAACACTTTTGCTTTTGTCTCCCTTCTCTCCCAATCTGGAATAGGACCTGCAACAGTGGGTTTGGGCTCATCCCCGCTTACAATGGACCACAAATTATTTCTTTCTAAAATAGTCATTAAATTGAACTTCCAATTCACATAATTTTCTCCATCAAGTTTGGTAGATTCATTCATATAAGTATCAAGTAATAAATTTGCCATGATGGAAAAAAAAAACTTCCTCCAATCTCGAAAATGCAATTTTTATTTTTTATTTTTTATTTTTTTTATTCACAACTTCAATATTTCCTTACTCAATAATAACAACCTCCTTTTTTAATATCACCAGTAATAACAATTTTCCTCTCCTATTTTTTCTTTTCTGTCACTAAATCATAAAAAAAATATACTCATTCAATGTCAAGACTACCAAAACCAACAACCAAACCACATTTTATAGGCAACATCATTAATAATGCAAGGTTTTTAGTAATCAACATCATCCACATGGTCCAGTGTCAAATACATTCACATCCACAACTTTTTGCTCAAATAAAAAGCAGGCAAGTCGAAAATTTGAGCCCAATCAGCCAACTCGTGGCTTACAAATTAAAACTTCTTATCAACTTAATAGTGACTAAACAGAAAATCGTTCATGAACATTCCAATTTTTTCAGAACTTTTTTAAATTACTGCTCAAACGGACTTTGAAGAGATAACTTAAAATATCAGAAGTTGGTGCTGCTACAGATTTCCCTTTGAATCCTTCTAATTCTAGCAGAACACGTGTCTCCAGATCCGGTCTCCGCTTCAACAAACTTCTCCACGTTCACCGCAACAACCTTTTAGATCGTTCTCTTCACCATAGCAGCTGCTACAACCTCCATCGCAACGCACATCTGAGCCCTCCTTTGCATTGCTCATCTGCAACACTTCTCAGCACACAGCTCACAGCTCACGGCTCCTCTGTAAAAAACAGCTCATAGCTCACACAGCTCATAGACAGACCTTAGACTCTCAGCGCTGAACGAGGCTCTGATACCATGATAGAGATAGAGGCGCACAACTCTTGAACGCAACACACAAACACTGAACACAAAACACACTTCCATTCATCGATTAATAGGTATATATACAAGTTGGAGAAGTTTCTGGAGATTAGTTTAGGCAGTGGCTTCCTGGAGAAGCTAGCCCCTTTGTCAACATATCCGCCGACTTCTAGAATCAACACTTAAATCGTTGTTGAACATTGGTAGCGGGTAGTTGGAATTACCTAGTTTCTTCCAACACTTCACACTTACCAATTATTGTGTTGATTATATAGACGTCTCTACTATATTTTCAAATAAATTCGGCCGAATCGCGCTGAAGAATTCGAAAATTCACCAATTCAGTTCGATTCAACGATTAATATGTTAAATTCCATTCCATATTGTTGAAATATGTTAAGAGGGCACGTTCCATTTTCCCGAACAGTTAGTGATGCATCCATTACCGGTTAGCAAATCCAATTATACTGGAACCTGTTGATCATTTGAAATGGCTAAGGGTGTCCCTGGGGTAGTTGTGGAGAGCCAGTTACGCTGTTGGAGAGCACCATCACTGAGAACCGATTGTTAGCTGAAGACCTTGTAGTTGACCAGTGTTTGAAGTAGTCGGCCAACCTGAAGATGTTTGGAGTAGCGCTAAATGTGGTGGTGTGAAGTGTGCACCGAAAGAGGACAATGCATTGAAGCTCTGTTGTTGAGCCGTTGTTGTAGTGTGAGCGCGTGTAGCGAGTCATGTGAAGCTCTTGAGTTGAGTTGTGTGTAGAGGAGTTGTTATCATCTATGAGAACTGGTGGGACTGGTGCTTGTGATTAAGTCAACATGAAGAGAACTATTTTGTTTGGCGTTGATCATAATTGTTGTGTGTTTAACTTAACCGAATGCGCCTGAGGAAACTGGCTAGCTAGTCAGCCTCATTTGTGAGGGGTCGGTGGCATGAAGAGCATGTGTTAAGGGCTATGTGAGCATTGCACTGTTGTGGTTACTTGAGATAGCACTTGCTATGAGCCAGAGTTGTGGATTCATGGTGTGAAAAGCTAAGGGCTTGATGGTGTGGAGAGCTGTTTGAAGTGTGATAATGCTAGAAGTGTGGAGGAGCCTGGAGGGCCGAGGAGAGTAGAGAAAGATCATCGCGGAGCGCTGAGGGTTGTAGATGTCGTGAGCAATTATTGTTATTGGTGCCCGTTGTTGCTGTTGTAAATCTTGGAACTGAGGTTGTGTTGTTTTTTGAGTTCGCTGTGCCATTAATAGAGGAGGCGAGCCACTCGAGAAAGAGAATCTTTCCGATGTATTGGATCATGTGCCAATGTGAGAATAGGTCATTGTTCTTACACGACCAGTTTATTATAGTGTGTGTGGTACTGCCCGTTGAGCTCTGAGACTAGCGCTGGAGTGGGAGTACATTTTCTCACTGATGATTGGTTTCTTCAAGAGTTTCTAAGGAGATTTGACAACTAACCCTGGGCGAGGCTAAAGTCAATGCTGGGAGTTGTGCCGAGGGTGTCTGGAGCGACATCGGTCAGATCAGCGAAAGGATTGTGCTGGCCCGGATCTGTGTGTCGGGTGGTGGATTGTTGCCTATAGTAGTGTGGAGCTGCCATCACAGTGAGCATTGTCACGAAAGAGAAATCCAGGAAATAGGGGAGTTTGTCCCGTGGAAAAGTATGCAATTGCTGATTGTTGTTTGAGTTGGTGTTTGCATTGAATGAGCCTGTATTGAACCTGGGTTGGTCAGAGAGAAGTTGTTACAGCCAGCGGTTTGTGTTGAATAATTCATTCACGTGGACTTGTGTGCAGAGAAAAGTAGGTGTTGTTGTGCCGTTGTGTATTGAGCACCTGATTGCTTAGTGTGGACAATATTTGCTGAGTGAAGCATGGAATGGTGAGGAGTCAATCCTACTTATGTGTTGTTGTGCCGTTGTGTATTGAGCACCTCATTGCTTGGTGTGGACAATATTTGCTGAGTGGAGCATGGAATGGTGAGGAGTCAATCCCACTTATGGGTGTGGGCTACGCCGTTGCTGCCTATTGTGATGTGAAGTGAGAGGCTTGAAAGCCAAGGAGTTTTCGGTGGAGCTGTTGTAGCACGGAGTCGTAAAGTATGTCATGGATATTGTGGATGCTGGTTGACTAAGATGCGAGAGCTTGTGGGATCATGAAGCCTGAAAAAGGCAATGAACATTGCTACCTTATTATCGACTCTGTGTGTGGAGATATTATCGTGACCGAGTTGGTTGTGGCTGCCACCATGTGTGGAGAGCCGCATAGAAAGCCACAACTTTGATTAGAAGAAAATGAGTGCCATAATGTTTGATAATGATATTTTTGATGATGTTTTTTTAGAGAGTTGATTTGGAAGTATTTTTAGGCCGGGTAATATTTGTTATTCCAATAGTATTTTTGAGTATGAAGAATTATTTGATAAATATAATGGTTTTATTGATGACCATGAATATCAAGAGGTGCAGTCTATTCCACATGATCTTACAATCATTTAGAGCAAAACTTGCTTCTCTCATAACCCAATTGTTTGAAATTTGATTGGATCCCAGTCTAAGATGGGTACAACAGTGGAAGATACAAACATGGATGTTATTCAAATGCTTTGAAGTTTGATTGGATCCCAGTGTAAGATGAGTGCGACAGTGGAAGATACAAACATGGATGTTATTCAAATGCTGCTCATGTTCGAAGATGAGTGCATTCTGGTGGATGATGTCCCAGTCGATCAATTTGTGCCACTTGGTCACATACTTGACAAGGCTCCTTCTCATGGAATGTTTTGGAGGCCATGAATTGGATTACCTTGTTTGGGATGTTGCCTTGCATCTCAATCTGGAAGAGGTTGTTGATGTTAAGTACATGGGCAAAGAGCAGTTGAAAGAGCTCATAATGAAAGTAAGAGAGGTGAAGATGAAACTGTATAGGCAAATGAACAAGCATAGGCCCTTTAGCAAAAAAGCAAAAATGAAATGTTTTGTTATAAGCCTAACGAATAATTAAACCAACATACAAATTAAAATATAAATCTTTCTTTCATGGTTGGAAATAGTAAATAATAATCATGCCTGATCGTATAATGGCCATAGTAAGCGGAGAGTCAACTATAGTAAGCGGGGAGGCGGATACTTAGCGGATTTAGATAGGTAATAAATGGCAATCGTTGAATCCCTGTAAATTTACGTGCTGAGCTTGTGTATAAATCATCTTATATATAATGCAATTGATAAGCTCTTTTGAAGAGTGTTTAACAATGATGCTACAGAACTCAATGATGTAATAATATTTGTACATATCTTTATAAGTGTATATTTTAATTTATGGCAATGCAATTTAGTTCTTTCTTTTAAGATATTAAAAAAGTTCATAAAAAGTTCTATTTGAGAAACTCTTTAGTATTAGAATTTTGTTGAAAATGAAGTGCAATATTTCAAATATGTAACTTGTTCCATTATTATATCTTAATTTAACACTCACCACATGTAATTCACCTACCAATCGTTGAGTCGACTGTATAGACGCCCCTATTGTATTTTCAACTAAATTGGCCGAATGACACTGAAGAATTAAAAAATTCGCCGATTCGATTCGATTCAGCCATAAATATTATAAATTGCATTCTATATTGTTGAAATAGGTCGCATTCCATTTTCCAAAATGATTAGCGGGGCATCCATTACCAGTGGGCAGATCCAGTTATACTGAAACCTGTTGACAATTTGAAATGGAAACAAAATTTGACAACATAATTGAACGAATTGTGAGTGAGGATAATTTAACTGTTAGATTTACTTTTTGGGTTTTCCTAATTACTTTAAACCCTAACCAAGATCTACTCCTTTGTAAGAAATTGAAAATAATGCACAGCGGAACTTACTTTCCATCTTCTAAAACTCCTGGTCTTGACTTGAGTTGTTGGCTCTTGAATCCTTCCAAGAGCTTGCAATCATTTTCTCTGGCTATCCTTGATAGAGTATCAAGTCTTCAATGGAGCAGACTATTTTCTAAGTGATTGCAAGCCTTGGAGACTCAGCCCTTTTATAGCAGTCCCAATCCTAGGGCAGCCGAAATTTGGCTGTCAATTAATAGCTAAATTTCAGCCCCAATCCTAGGGCAACCGAAATTTGGCTATCAATTGACAGCTAAATTTCAGCCCCAAACCTAGGGCAGCCGATTTCGGTTGTCAAGAAATTTATTACTGCTATTATTTCAATCAATTATAATCGGTCCATTAACAATTATAATTGATTAACATTATTCTATATGTATTTGTATCCAAATCCTTATTTAATACGTTTAATGCCATAACTTAATTAATCACATTATTTGGCATATTTAATCATTACATAAACGTAATCTTGCTGACAGTATTTGATATCATAATCATAATGCACGCATGTCCAACCTA
>APFE030598888.1:5950-126124 GCA_000404065.3 Pinus taeda
AGAGGTGAGACTGTGAGAGAGAACAGAGGATATTACAGCGGCTTTGCTGTAGGTTGTGTCTCTTCATTTTGCTGGATAACAGAAAGGAAGGACTGGCTGTTCGAGGTGGACGTAGCCCAAACTGGGTGAACCACGTATATCTGTGTCTCTCTTGTTTTATGTGTTTTTTGTGTTTATATTTCTGCAATATTTTATGTGTTCCATTGCTCTGTAATATATAATCTTCTAACAGAAGGTACAAAACACAGGGTAGGAGGTGAGTCGGCATAATCAAACGGTCAAACAAGTTCAAGATTATGAGCTCAGTCATTTACAAAATCCCTGTATTATGTTTCTAACTCGGACATTTAAAAAAGCTCTGTGTCATGTTTCTCTCACCATCATAGCCGATTGAATCTCAGGGAAAGGGTGATAATTTTGTGCAACCAAGAGCATGCATTCAACACCTTGTGAAAGAAGTTGGAGCCATATAAAACTTCAAGAGAAGTGTTAAGAGAAAGAAGTTGGAGCCATAAAAACACAGAGAGAAGTGCTAAAAGAAAAAGCTATAGCTAAGAAAAGTAGCGTATAAATAAGAGAGGAAGTTGTGGAGAATAAGGCGGTTAGGCATAAGATTTAACGTTGAGTTGAAGACCGAGTCCTATGTTCACCGAGAAAAGTGAAACGCTCCAAGAAACCCCACGTATTGCACAGGAGAATCAGGTAAGGATCAATTCCGGATTTTGCTGAGTCTTGAACGACTTTAGAGGAGAAATGAACTCCGAATTTTTTTTAAAGAGGTGTCACAAACTAGGTCTCTATCATTAGTTAAAAACGTTGACACCTCTAGGTCCAAACTGTGCCTCCATTCAAATGATTCTGCCACATGTGAGAAGAACGGATCACTAGCAAAGATTCAATAGAAGTTCTAACTGAATTTTTGTTGTGTCAACACAGGAAAAAATATTAACTCAAGTCATCACAAGATTAATCGGAGATTAGGTATCCTCATTAGAATTCAAAATCTCTCCATATAGATTCGATTCTTCATTAAAATTCGAAATATCTCCATGTATGAAACTGTGGGTATATTTTTATACATAGTAACTTGATTTCCATACACCATGAGCACATTTGAGAAAAATACAATGCACAATGAACACATGTGAAGGATTTTTGAAGAAAAAAACAGAGCATGAATTCATGAGCATTGTAAAATGATTTTACATAGTGATTTTTTTTAAAGGAGACAAAGAACTTTTTTATCAAGACAAAGAACTTTTTTTTCTTCAAAAGAAAGAATGGTTTTGACAAAATGGAGATCAAACACAGGGATTGGAGAGCAATAAAAACATTTGTTAAAAAAAATTTGTGATCCTTTCATAAGAAGAATTAATTTTGATAAATATATTTTTCATCTTTACAATAGAAAAAAGGAAGTTGAGAAAGATTCTAGAAAGGGGATCATTTCATTTTTATTCAAAAGATCAAGTAAGCCTTTCGAAAATATCTATATATCAAAATTACTTGGATAAGAAGGCAGAAACATATATATATGCATGTGATTTTGTTTATAATGAGGATGTTGACTATACAAGGGTATATAAACTGGTATACAGATAACATGTCCACTAGATTAGAGCCAAGTGAATTCAAGGTGGAAAATTGGGGAAAAGAGACCATAGAAAAGCTTATCATGCGGGGTTGATAAGATTCCTTCAGAAGTTCAAAGGGCATAATGACAGGGTAACAAAGGAGTTCATAAACAATTATAGTCAAGGTCAAACAACAGTGGGTAACCTATCTATTCCACTAAGCGCAGAATTCATTTCCGAAGCTCTAGATCTTCCACTAGAAGGTGAAGAATACTATAAAGACTTGCATTTTAAAGACAAAGGGTGGACTTTCTTTTTGGAAAAACATAGAAAAGGATCATTTGATAGGACAAAATGCATTCTAAGGGAGTAGTTGAATGAACCTTGGGGTAGAGTTGGGGTTAACCATTCATAGGTATTTTACATGTGCTAACAGGTTCAGTGTAGTCTACCTCTTTCATATTAGACTACTTCAGCATATCAAGGGAGAATCAAAAATCAATCTACCCTACTTCTTCTCTAAAAGTTGAATCAAAATGATAGAGACTATGAAGGGTAAAACTGAAACTAAGTAAACACACATCTACCATTAGGGGCTTATTAGAATACTTGTAGAATATCAAATAAAAAGTAAAGGTTTGACATGGAAGGAATTTTTAGCCCAACATCATATTGAAGAACAAAGAGTAGAGGAAAAATTTGAACATAAGACAAGAAGCATAGTGAATTCTCCTTTGAACATGAGGACTAGGTCCAATAAACAACAAGACAGTATCATGATTGAGAAGGAAAATATTGTATATCTAGGAGGCCTAGGAGGAAAATCCAAGAAGAAACAAGTAGTAAAGGGAAGGATCCTGAAGTACAAATTGTTGAACCTCCTCCCACTTCAAAATAAATTGATGAAATCTTTGAGAGATTGAAAAAGGGAGTCTATGAGGAACCTCAATAGAGGGATTTATATTTTGAAAATGTTTAGGTAAGAGCTACCTCATCACACTCGATTGTTGAAGATACAAAATAAGAGGAAAGAGAGCTGCACCTCAAGAGAATCAAAGAGCTAATAGAGGAGTTGGAGGATAGAAAAATTCTAGAAAGACATTTGAAAAGGGAAAATAAAATGTACAATAAAAATAAAAATAAAAAGATTATTGAAGAGAATAAAGAGTTTACCAGGGAGGTTAACAAACTTGAAACTAAAAACTCCCTCATAGCTAAACAGGCTTACAGATGACTGAAAGAGAAAAACACATGGGAATATAAGTATGAAAGGTAGAAAGTCAAGACCACCATTTACAAGGAAGGAAGTGTGAAGGCATTGATTATCTTTTACAGGCTACACAGGTATAGGCTTCAGGATCAAGATCAGTGGAGACATCAACACTAAGAAGGTAAAAAAGGAGAAAGCAAGCACGAGGACATGCTTGCACATCAACAAGGGGGGGATGTTGGCCCTCATTTTCTATCAAATTTTGCTTATTAAAATACACCTAATTTCCATCATTTTCAACCATAGACCATCCATATACACCTCGTTTTGACCAATTTATGCATATTCAAGTATTTAAATTATGTTTTTCATTTTTTAGATATTTTTGCAAAAAATGGGTTTTTAGTGTATTTTTGGAGAGAACAAAAAATTCTCGTAATGGCTCCATTGAAGTCATACTTGCAGGACACCTGGGCACAAGCTGAGCATAGATATGGAAATATTGGGAACCAAAGATGGACGTGTACCTATTGGTTCGGTCAAACCGAGCTAAAACATGTCCAGTCAACTCTGGTCAAACATGACTTGTGTTCAGAAAATCCCTAGGAAATAGGCCAAATTTAGTATCTTTTGGGATCTTCCAAATTTTGTGGAACTGAATGGATGGATTCGACTAGGATAGATAGGATTGTTAGAGACATTTTAGTCAAGTTTGTTTATTATTTCTCTATTTAACCCAAGGCTATTGAAGGATTATGCATGTAGAATTTTATGTAATCTGATTCTGAGACTCTTTGAAGACTGGAATTTAATTGAAGAACCTGTTTCATTTCATTTTCTATTCATGCTTGAGTGAGTAACTGAGTTTGTTGTAGTTGATATCTCTTCAAGTGTGCAAGGCAAGGGTGGAGGGCCCCCACACCAAGCTAAGTGCACTTCTTGGTTAATTTACAATAATTTTCATAAACTAGTTTTTGCTTTAGATTTCTTTAGATGTATGAAGATTTATTTTGATTGAATGAATATTGATTTAATTCTAATTTGCATATGAAGGGATAAACAATAATTCAAGTTAAGTTCTCCTTCTATTTGATTATGAGCTATAATTGAAAATCATTCTTATTTCCTTGTTGAGTTATTTTTGAATTCTAGTTTAAATGCAATAGTAACAATGATGGAATAAGATTGTAAGGAAGGACAATCTGGACCTCCTTAGTTAGGAGCTACTTCTCTCTACATTTTATGCATCATAAACTATTGTTAATTAGTTAACTTTTGTTTCTCCTCATGAAAGTAATATTGTAGGAAAGGACAACCTGGATCTCCTTAGTTAGGAGCCTCTTTCCTCATTTACTGAATATTGAATCGGAAACTATTAAATTAGATTTTATATTTGTAATATGCACTTCCATGAATCTTTATATTTCATCTTCTAAAATTGACTGCAACTAAAATCCTTATACTTTGGACATGCTTCTAAGCTTACAAGCTCGGATTGATAATTAAATACTTGTGTTAATTTGCATAGTAAATTGACCAAACACACATTATTTGATTATGAAGTTCACCAAAACCTCTTTGGCTAACTCTTTGGGTCGCTTCTCAATCAGCAAACTACTCTTATTAGGCTTCAAATGTGCACTTACAATGATGACCTCAAAATCAGAGGCTCGGATGCAGAAAAGGATTGTAGAATCAAACTCATCACGAAAAATTGTGAAATTTGAGTATAAACTTGACTATATTTGGACCAAGTGACCTCTGGACCTACCAAAAGTCATTCTCCACCTGCAACATTGCCAAATTTGGAGAAAATACACCAAAATAAACAATTCCACTAACTATAGCGCAGGTCGCTATCTTTAGTTGGCGCTCCTGGTTCCTGCAACTTCAAAACATGTTAAGTTTTGTTCCCTCTACCAAGAAGTGCTTTGGCGCATCGGTTTATAAAACATTGTGGGGGAGGGAAGGTCGAAGGTTCGACTCCCCTCAACTCCATTCCATGGTGCGTTTTTGGTGATATAACCATTGATTATGCAATTCCATAGTTCTATTAAGGTTTCGATGTGCTGGTTGGATATTTGCATGCTAGTTTAGAGGTGGGGATGGCGAAGTTGCTAGTTATGGATGGCTCCGTCCCCTCTCTTGTATCTCCACCTCCAATATTTTCCAATAAAGATATCATCATTCTCTACTATATCATGAATTGTCCATTGGAAAGTTGGCTAGCCATATTTGGTGAGGTTTTGCCGAATTTGGAGGTTAAGGGTTTGATTCCCATGGAATCTATTGCAACCTTTTGAATTCCTTGGGCCACTTGGACTCAATCGGAACTGCCACGTGGCATCTCTGGATTAGTTGTGTGGTCCCCACTGTCCAACTATGCACCCAGTCACTGCTGAGTCATGTGGTCATGCGGTGCTCCCGGATGGCACCATGCAGCCCTTATTTTTGCAAAAGTGAACAAACTTCAATTGAGCATAGATTTTGTATATGATGTCCATTTAACTTTTCATTCATGGTGTTGGGTGCGTATCATCGAGCACTTCAACATGGTACTATGTGTCGACGCATTTGAAGCCTTTTTATGATGAATGTTTGCATTGATCCACGTGGATCACTCCTTCCAACTAAGAAGCTTTTGGACCACCAAAAGTTGGTTTTATTTTGAAAACAAGTGAGGCTATAATTCCTTCACTCTCCCTGTTTATATCCATCGAGCCTTGTTTGGATTTGTGCCTTTGAGTCCAATTCACAAGTATTCCACATCTCCGTGTTTTCAAGTTCTGACCTTTTTGTCCAAAATTACTTCCTCCTGAAGTTCATTCATCTATTCTGGAGTGAAATATTCTATGGATGGAACTTGAATTTGTTCTTCTTGATCATCGATCATATAAGCCTCATAAAGGCACAAATTTTCCACATTTATGACGAAAGAAATTTACATGTAAGGTGGAAACTCTAAACGAAAAACATTATTACCAATCTTGTCGAAATTTTTGAAAGGACCATATTTGATTGGTTTTAACCTTTTACCTTCACCTTCAAGTCTTTCCTTGTTGATGTGTAACCAAACTTGGTCACCCACCTTGAAGTTATGATCCACCCTATGTTGTCTGTGTCTTGCTTTGTATTGTGCCTGAAACTTCTCGAGCTATTCTTGAACTGCTTCATGTATCAACTAAACTTGTTCGATGAAGCGACTAACTTTGTCCTTCTCGCTTCATCCATTTGTTACAATATCTTTGCCAAAAATAAATTCCAAAGGAGACTTAGGTAAATACCCAAAACAAGTCTCGAAAAGAGATCGATGAGTATAAGAGTGCTTTGCTTGATTGTATGCATGTTATATGTAAGGTACATGTTTGTCCCAAAGTTTTGGATGCTTATTGTTGTATCCTCGAAGCAATTGAACCATTGTCCTATTGATTACCTCTGTCTATAGATGAAATTTTGTGCTCTTCTTCAATTTTGTGTTCATGAATTCCCATAAACTTGACCAAAACTGACCAACAAATCTAGTGTCTCGATAAGATACAATTGATGTGGGCAATCCAAAATGAACCCATACATTTTCAAAGAACAGCTTACATGTTTGTTCAGTTGTGACTTGTTTAGCACATTGTATTGAAATACACATTTTACTGAACCTATCCACTATTACATACAAGTAGTCATGACTTTTCCTAGACATTGGTAATCATCCTACAAATTCCATTGAAATGCTTTCTCATGGATTAGATGGAATAGGAAATGGAGTATACAATCCAAAATTTATGTTACTAGGTTTGCTAATAGCACACATAGAACATCCATTTACATATTTTGATATAGTATCAATCATTCTTGGCCAGTAACAAAATATTTGAAGATCCGCAATCGTCTTGCAGATGCTAAAATGTCCAACAATTAGAGAAGTATGTGCTTCTTCATTGGAATGCACAATTTTCCAAGATGATATAAAAGTTTGTCATGGAGATGATAATCAAATGCTTCACTTTGCTTGCCATTTGTTAAAGTTGCATAAATTTCCTTAAATTCATCATCCTTAGCATATTGTTCAATATATCTTTCATGTGATACTGCATTATTCTTAAGAACTGTTTATGCATTAATGATTGGTCTTGATAATAAATCAACAACTTTATTATGTTCACCTTTCTTATCTCTGATTATTGAATATAATTGTTGTAGAAAACCCATCCAATGATAGTGCCTTGATTTTTGCAATTTAGTTTGGGAATGCAAATATTTAAGTGGTTGATGATCTGTGTGAATTATTATTTCTTTACCAAGCAGATAACATTTACACTTCTTTATGCTTTGAACTAGTGCATATAATTCTTTATCGTATGTAGGATAGTTAGCTATTACTAAAGTAAAATTTTTAGAATCAAAACATATAGGTCTTTTGTGTTGGAGAAACACAGCTCCCATGGCATAGTTACTTACATCTGTTTCTATCTCAAACGGCTGCTGCAAATCTAGCAATTCTAATACTAGTGCAGTACTTATCTTTTCTTTTAGTGTATCGAAGGATTTCTGTTGTTTTCCTCCCCACTGAAACTCTTGTTTAATATTTGCTAAAGCATGCAAAGGAGCTGCAATATGGGAGAAGTTTGCAATAAACTTTCTCCAATACTGCGCTGCACCTAAAAAGCTCCTAACTTCTGTAGCAGTTCTTGGGCGTGGCTAATTTACAATGGACTCAACCTTTTAAGGGTCGATCTTTAACTCACCATTCCCTACAATATATCCTAAGTAAACTAATGAAGTTCTGCCAAATTCACATTTGGACAGTCTTACATATAATTATTATTTTCTTAGTACATCTAATACCTGTGTTACATGCTTTACATGATCATTTAAAGTCCTACTAAACACAAGAATATCATCTAAGTAAACTATTACAAAAATATCAATGAATGGTCTAAATACATCATTCATGACGTGCATAAATGTAGCTAGTGCATTTGTCCAGCCAAAGGGCATGACCATCCACTCGAAGAGTCCCTGCTTGGTCTTGAAAGTTGTCTTCCAAATATCTTGTTTAGCAACTCTGATCTGATGATATCCACTCCGCAAATCTAGCTTAGTAAAATACACATCATCCTTCAAATGATCTAACAAGTCATCAATACATGGAAGCGAATAACGGTTCCTTATTGTGATCTTGTTCAAGGCCCTGAAAACGACACACATCCTCCATGAACCATCCTTCTTTCGAACCAAAATGATAGGTGAACCACACAAATAAGTTCTTGGATGAATCATACTTTGATCAAGAAGTTCTTGAACCTGCTTCTTTATTTCTTCATTCTCTGATGCTGATAACATATACATTCCAATGTTAGGTAAAGAGTCCTGTTGGAACTGAATTACATGTTCAATTTTTTTCTTATGGGAAAGACCTTTAGGTTCCTGAAACAAATCATTGTAATCATAAATAACTTTAACAATATCTTCTTTCAATTCGGGTTGACATCCTTCGAATGCATTGGAATCTGTGATGTCCTTTGTTTTTACAACCATAAGCATGAAATGTTTGCTAGAATGTATTATTCTCTTCATTTATCCTGAGTTGATGAGTGAAAAATTATTCTCGAACTTATGTGCTCTGACGATGTAATTTACTCCATCTTTAGTTAACTGATATTTTTTTTTCTTCTCGATAGAAAATAGCCTTTGTATCATACAAAAATGGATTACCAAGTACAATTCCACATATATCAAGTGGGACTATATCGAATTCTACGTCATCCATGTATTGTGAGCTTATGGCAAGACGAATTTTACATTGTTTAGATACTTGAAGTTTCTTTCTATCACAAACTCATCCTAATGGATATGGTTTTGGATGAGAAATAGTTACAATGCCCAAATTTTTAACAATAGTTTCGGAAATCAAATTGATTTGTGACCCACTATCAAACAAAGTATCAATTTTGTTAAGTTTAGAAATTACTCTAATATGAAAGAGCTCACTTCTTTTCCTTTCATCATTTGCCTCATTATGAAATTTAGAAGAACTGGTACTAGCAATAGGATTTTTACCTTTAATGCCCATGGCTATCACCTTCGTTTCATCTCTTGAATCCGATCCCAAGTCTTTGAATGCAGATGCAGAATTCTTTCGCTCCTTATTGAATTTCTTTGGTTTCAACTTGATATGAAGCTTCCAACAGTGACTTTCGTCATGACCCTCTTTCTGGCAATGTGTGCAAGTCATTTTCTCCTTTTTCACTGTCACTGTCTTTTTCTCTTTCCACTTTTTCTTTCCTTTCCCTTTATCTTTACTTTCTTCAGATTTGGATGAAGGTACAAACTCTCTATTCTTTTCTCTAGCTTCTATGTGAGTGGCTTGTATTGAAACATCATCGAAGCTAGTAGGATTTAACATCAAAATAGTATGTCATAAATAAGACCTCCAATGTATTTCAACAAAGTTTCTAGAGAGTCTAATGCTATCCCTAACATTAATGCATGTTTTTTAAATTCTTGTGTATATATTTGAACATTTTGACCTTTAAGTTGGCGTAAATTTTTCCAACTCATCATAGGTTGTTGAACAAAGGCCAAAGGATAAAATTGCTTCCTTAAAGCATAAATAAATTCACTCCATGATGAAATGATCTTACCATGTCTTTGAAGGTCATTTTGAGTTTCTCCTTCCCACCATACGAGTTCAGTTCCTCCAATTCTTAAACTTGCCAATTGGATCTTTTGTTGGTCCTCCACTATCTTTTGTATCTTGCAGTAGAATTCAACTTGTCTAATCCAATTGTATAATTTTTCAACATTTAATTCACCATCATAAATTGGAAAATGAAATTTTACATCAAACTCAATTAAAAAAGGGTTTTTTTTTTTTTTTTTTTTTTTAAAGATGATATAAAATATGTTTTAGCAGAAGATGAAGAAAATTGATTAAAGGAGGAACAAGAAGATGATGGAGGAGAAGGTGGAGGAGTAGGATTTGGTACTACTCCCACATCTGGATTTCTTGATGTTCCCTCACCTTTTCCTTTTTTTAAATCATTTTACATCTCCTCAACCATGGCTTTGATTGTCATAAATGAGTCCACGAATTGAGCTTTTGATCCCAACGGTCCTTCTTCAGCCATCTTTTTCTTGTGAAATAATCTTCCAATTTCTGACTTTGGCAAAACTAGGTCTCCTTATCGTTGCTTCAATTTCAGCCTTGTAATCATTCAACATTGTCAAGCCTTATCAAACCAGAAGCTTTGATGCCAAAAGTTTATCTAAATGTCAAAAAGGTTTTACAAACATGTTAAAAAATTCCATTTATGTTAATGTGTGCAACAAATTGATAAGATTGTGAATTAACATAAATAAAAGAACATAAAGCCAATATGAGCAAACATAGACAAATAACACAGTATTTGATTACAAAGCTCACAAAAACCTCTCTGGCTACCTCTTTGGGCCGCTTCTCAGTCAACAAACCACTCTTATTAGGCTTCAAATGTGCACTTACAGCAATGACCTCAAAATCAGAGGCTCAAATGCAGAAAAGGACTGCAAAATTGAACTTAGCACAAAAAATCGTGAAATTTGAGTATAAAATCGACTATATTTGGACCAGAAGACCTCTGGACCTACCAAAAGTCATTCTCCACCTACAACACTACCAAATTCAGAGAAAATCTGCCAAAAGAAACAATTCCACTAACAGTAGCGGAGGTCTGCTATCTTTGGTTGGCGCTCCTGGTTCCTGCAACTTCAAAACATGTTAAGTTTCATTCCCTCTACCAGGAAGTGCTTTGGCACATTGGTTTATAAAACATTATGGGGGAGGGAAGGTCAGAGGTTTGACTCCCCTCGACCCCATTCCATGGTGCGTTTTTGGTGATATAACCATTGATTATGTGATTTCATAGTTATATTAAGGTTTCGTTGCGTCGGTTGGATATCTACATGCTAGTTTAAAGGTGGGA
This sequence comes from Pinus taeda, assembly GCA_000404065.3. Taxonomy (NCBI): domain Eukaryota; kingdom Viridiplantae; phylum Streptophyta; class Pinopsida; order Pinales; family Pinaceae; genus Pinus; species Pinus taeda. The sequence goes on from APFE030598888.1 coordinate 16,693, forward strand.
ATGGCAGAGTCGCCAGTTACGGTGGGATCTGTCCCCTCTCCTTTATCTTTGCCTCCAATATTTTCCAATAAATATATCCTCATCCTCTACTATATCATGAACTGTCCGCTAGAAATTTGGCTAGCCGGATTTGGAGGTTAAGGGTTTGATTCCCATGGAGTTTGTTGCAACCTTTTTTCGAATTCCTTGGGCCACTTGGCCTCAATCCGAATTGCCACATGGCGGCTTGAAATTGGCCGTGTGGTTCCCAATTTCCAATTGTGCACCCAGTCATTGCTAAGTCATGGGGTCATGTGGCGCTCTCTGGTGGTGCCATGTGGCCCTTGTTTTTGCAAAACTAGACAAACTTCAACGAAGCATAGATTTTTCATATGATGTCCATTTGACGTGCCATTCACGGTGTTGGCTACATATCGTCGAGAACTTTGACATGGTACTATGTGCTAACACATTTGAAGCCTTTTTATGATGCTTGTTTGTATTGATCCACCCGGATTAGTCAAGATGAAGCATTCATGAGGCTCTTTTGTATATATAGGAGTCTAAAGGGTCACCATATAATCAAAGCCTACATAACAATAATAATGTAAGGGCACAAAAATAATAATGGTTGGTTTCTATGGGGCACCGAAATAACAATATGGGGGATACATGGGCACAACAATAACAATAGGGTTCTACACTAATAATAACAATAAGGAGGATACACTAGTATTATAGGGACCTAACATGCCCCTCTCTTTCAAAAAAGTGTTGTCATCAATGCTTGAGTAGTTTTGGATGCTTATGTATGAAATTCTCATCCTCCCATGTGGAATATTTAGCGGGTAAGCTCTTCCACTTAATGAGATACTCTAAAATTAATCGATTTCATCGCTGTCGAATTCTTGTTTTTGTGACTGCTTCAGGCTCAAATATTATTTTTCCTTCTTTTTCAAGTTCTGGCAACACTGTTTGAACTGAGAGCTTGTCACTGATAACCTTCTTTAAGCATGAAACATGGAAAACCGGGTGTACTCGACAAGATGCAGACAAATCCAATTTGTATTCCATAGTACCAATCTTTTGCAACACCTTGTAAGGACCATAATAATTGGGTGATAATTTATTATCCTTCATAGATTGCTTGAGGAAAATTTGTTTGTATGGTTATAGCTGTAAAAATACCTGGTCGCCTATGTTAAAACTTCTTTCACTGCGATGTTATTCTACTTGTTGTTTCATTCAATTCTGCTCAAGAGTGAGGTTATCCTTTAAGAGTTGGAGAACTTGTTGTTGATGCTTGATGTGATCTTCCACTGCTTGAACCTTAGAATTTTCTCTTAAAGATGATGTGATGGATGGTGGATGATATCCATAAAGTGCCATAAATGGGGTCATTTTTGTTGTATTATGGAAGGAAGTGTTAAACCACTATTCAACTAAAGGTAATCATTTGACCCATTTTGTTTGTTTATCAAATACAAAGCAACGAAGATATCCTTCTAAACATTTGTTCACTGTATCAGTTTTCCCATCAAATTGAGGATGATAAGATAAGATATGAGCTAATTGAGTACCAAGACAAGAAAATAATTTCTTCCAAAAATTTCTAGTGAAAATGGGATCTCTATCACTTACAATAATCTTTGGGTTTCCATGTAGCTTTTGAATTATTTCCATAAATGCAGTAGCAACTGTACTGACTTTAAAAGGATGAGATAATGCACAAAAGTGTGCATACTTTGTAAGTATATCAACTACCACCATGATGACACTCTTTCCTTCAAACTTGGGTAAACATATGATAAAATCTATTGAGACCTTCTCCCAACATTGACTTGGAATGACTAAATGTTGTGATAGTCCCGAGGTCTTAATTGTCTCAACTTTCTTTTGTTGGAAAACAAAACATTCTGCCACAAACTTTTGAATATAAGATTTAATGCCATCCTAAAAAAATTCCTTCTTGACCCTGTGGTGAGTTTTTATAAATCGTGAGTTCCCTCCTAAGGGGGAGGTGTGCAATTCCAAAATAATCTTTTGTTTGATTTGGGAATTATTACAATGATATAATTGATCTTTGTACCATAATGAATAATTTTTCTAGCTAAATGTATCAAATGTATAGGGATCTTCTACAACTTTTGAATGAGTGTCCACACCTCTTCATCATTCTTCCATTCATCCCTTGCTTTAGTTATCCAATTAGTTTGGATAATAGAAATGGCACAAAGAAATGCTTCCACATCCTCATCCTTTCTTGAGAGTGCATCTGCAACAACATTTTTCTTCCATTTTTTGTAGATGATTCCAAAGTCATAACCCAATAGCTTTGTGACCCATTTTTACTGCTCTTCTAAGGATCATCTTTGTTCCAAAAATTACTTAAGATTATCATGTTCTATTTTTACCTTGAAGTGCCTTCCCATTAGGTAAGGTCTTTCCAATATTTCCAATATTTCCTTCTCATAAATAGATTTGTGTGAATACTTTCCTTTGCTTGGATGAATTTCAAAAGCAACAGGTCTTCCTTCTTGCATTAAAACAACACCAATTCCATTTCTTAAGGCACCATATTTCACAATAAAGGCTTTCGTGATGTCTGACATAGCTAAGACTGGTGCTTGGCACATTGCCTCTTTAAGATGTTCAAAGGCCTTAGTTGCTTTTGGAGACTAAGAAAATGCATCTTTCTTCAATAATGATGTTATAGGTGTTGTTATTCTCCCATAATTCTTAAAAAACTTACAATAATACCCTCTCAACCCAAGAAATCCTCAAAGATTCTTTATAGTTGTGGGGATTTTCCATTCCTTAATGACTTTAATTTCGTTAGGGTCTACCTTAACACCCTCATGAGGTACAATATGACACAAATATTCCACCTCCTATACTCCAAAGAAACATTTGGATATTTTTGCATATAATTGTTTCTCCTCTAATAGTTTGAGCACCCTATCAACATGTTGAACATGGTCCTTCCAATAATTGCTATAGATTAGTATATCATTAAAAAATACTAACAAATATTTTCTAAGGAAGGGTTTGGAAATGGAATTCATCAAATCTTGAAATGTGGAAGGTGCATTAGTAAGGCCAAAAAGCATGACTAAAAAATCATAATGACCCTCATGGGTTTTAAATGTTGTTTTCATAATGTCTTCAGTCGTCATTCTAGTTTGATGGTATCTTGAAAGAAGATCAAAATTGTTGAAGTAAATTGCTCCATGTAATTCATCCAAAAATTCACCAATGACAATAATGGGAAATTTAGATTTAATAGTGAGCTTGTTGAGCTCCCTTTAATTTGAACACATACGCCATGATCCATCCTTCTTGTGCACCAATACTACTAGAGTAGAGAAATAACTTTGACTAGGTTGAATTATACTGACCTCTAACATTTCTACAACCATACAGTCAATTTCACTCTTTTGGGCATAAGGATATCTCTAAGGTTTTATGTTTGGAGGAACACTTCATGGAATCAAATGAATAACATGACCATGATCACGAATAGGTGGGAGCCCTTTGGGAGTATCAAATATCTTGGAATGATTGTCTAAGACTTTTTGGAGATCTGGAGAAAAGATGATTTCGATGTTTGAACCTCTAGGGAGTATAATTGTGAAATTACGCCCTATTTTTCTTTCTTCAGAAGATTTGTCATGCCATTAGAGATGATTATGTTTCCTAGTTTCCCTACGATACCCCTTAATTCAACTTCCTTTCTTTCCCAAAAAAATTTCAAGAAAAGTTCTTGAAAATTAAAAGCTATCGTCCCCAAAGATTGTAACCATTGGACTCCTAGTACAACATCAACACCATTCGTTGGTATGGAAAGCATTGAGCTATTCAATAAATATTCCCCCATGGTTAGCTTGATATTATGGCACTTTCCAGAGAAATTTATAGTTCTTCTATTTGCAACCATTACTTGACACTCTGGTGCTAGATATAGGAATAAATTCAATTCCTTGGCTATCTTACAATGAATAAAATTATGGGTACTATTTGAATCAATCAACACTACTAACTTTTTCTTCTTGATATGTCCTTCTATCTTGAGAGTTTGAGTGGTAATTCCTGCCAATGCATTACAAGATATGGTCAGATTCATTTCTTCTTTATCTAGGGTTGGTTCCTGGCGTATATCCTCCTCTTTTGATGTTTCTTGTTCATTTTTTTCCTCTTTGTAATATATGTAAAATAATTTCTTCTTAGCACACTTATGACCTCTAGTGTATTTTATATCACAACTGTAACAAAGCCTTTTTTATATTTTTTCTTCCAATTGTTGTGGTGTCAACCTCATATGTTATGAAAGGCTAGGTGACAACATTTCCATCTTTATAGTTGTGAGTGGTAGACTTCCTTGTTGCCATAATTTTGCTTTCAACTTTTCTTGCCACCTTTAATGCCTTCTCCAATGAATCAAGTTCCCAAAGGGGAACCTCATGTTGGATGTTATCATTTAAAATCCCTATAAATACATCAATCATATGCCCCTCTAGAATATCAATTACTTCGATATTCAATTTTTTGAAGTCTTCAATGTGCTACGCCAATGAACCCTTTCGTTTGAGATTTATCAAATGCCTAAAGAAGGTGTTTCTCTTTGTATCCTCATAATGTGCTATCATTTCCTCCGTAAAAATTGACCAAGTGACAAGTGGTTTACGAGAACAAAGCCATCAATACCATACAAACTTATTGAGTTCTAAATATAAAAATGCAATCCGTACCTTTTGTGTGTGTTGCACATCATGGAAATCAAAATATTGCTCCATCTGTAGTATCCATGTTACCAGATCCTTTCCATCAAACTTCCTCATATCGATCTTTTGAATGTGGTGGGCCATAAGCCCAACACTGGAATCTCTAAAATAATGATTAAAATTCATTTTGTTCTCATCATGAGTTTCATGGAATACCTTTTCACCATTAGGAAGCATTTCTTATAGCAACTTTGTCAAACCTTCCTTCAAACCTTCCATGTCTACTTTTAAACCATCTATGTCGCCTTTTTTCTACTTTTAAACCATCTTTGTCACCTTTTATTTCTTATTTTAAACCATCCATGTCCCCTTTTAGTTGATCTTTGGTTGCTCTTTGAGAGAGTGAAATTTGTTTCACTTGGTCCCGTAATTTTGGTATATCATGTTGCAATTCTTCCTCTTCATGCATAATAGTATAACTTTATGAGGGCTTAATGGGTGTAGAATTATTTTGTTTGGGTGGCATTTTAGGACCAAACGCTGATGTTTATGCTTCAATATGCTCTTTCAATCACTTCAAATTGATTTTTCAAACAAAAGTTATGCAATTTTAAAAAAAATACACATATTTTTCTTACTTTTAGGAGATCGATCTTGAAATGGTCATAACTCTATAATTTATGATCTCTAACATCTAAACTTTCATCTCATGGTGGACCTCCAAGTATTCTTTCTAATGCTACAAGTCATACGGATATTGTATTATTCAATAAAAAGTTATGCCCAATATCCCACGATGACCTGATTATAGATTGATTCAGTAGAGCAAAATCGTATGGACCGCCACGTGTCACTATTTTGACCTTCAGCCCTGAAAAATATACACGAATAACTAAAGTTAGTTTAATTTCAGTTAGCTTTTACGAAATTCAAATCTGATGCTCGTAGAGAAAGTTATGACGATTTACCTAAGGTTACCTAATTGATACTGAATTCTGGAGCCTGCAAAAAAACCCTAACTTCTTCAGACCATATCTCAAAAAATATATCTAACCAATATCATAAATTGTTACACGAAGTTCACCAAGATTTCGACTCCACATGGTCAAAATTTCAGGTTCTGAAGCATCGTAGAAAAAAACATTATACTGAAAATACCACGATGACATGTTTGAAACAGGGAAACCCTAGAATCCAAAGCTTTGATACCAAATGTTATGCAATTAGCTCACAAAATAGAAGAAAATATAGATCAACGACTTAAATAATATCCTTTTTTAGGGGGAAACCTCCTTTACACTACATAAATGAATAATTCCTGGATGATACAAATGATAAGACCTCCTTGGTATATATAGGAGTCTAAGGGGTCACTATATAATTAGAGCCTACATAACAATAATAATGTAAGGGCACAATCATAACAATAGTGGGCTTCTATGGGGAAACAAAATAACAATATGGGGAATACATGGGCAAAACAATAACAATAGGGGTCTACACTAACAATAACAATCAGGGGGATACACTAGTATTATAGAGACCTAACATAATACCCTAGTTAAGAGGGAGCATTGAATTTGCAACTATGTTTAGTCTTCAGATGTATATTTGGTCACTTTATGTACTTTTATTTATTATTGTAAAACATATTTTAAATGCTAGAGTCAAAAGAGAATTTATTTTGAGTCAAAGTTCCATTGCGACTTTTTAAAGAAGAAAATTAAAATTTTTGAATTGCAATTTTTGGTTCTAAAAGTTGTCAAGTTGTCCTCCCACCATATCAATTCGGCCTAGGAAAAATACAAACCACTTTAGCTAAGGAAGACCATTATATAAAGGCATATTGACCTCATTCTTCCACCAGTAATTCACACTCTCTCAACAAGCCAAGTTTTAGGCATCCTAGCAAAGATCAAGAAGGACAAGAAGGATGAAAATAAGGACAAATTAGCTCTATTTCTCTCTCTGAAGCTTGCACATGCAGATATATTCTCTCTCTTCTTATTCTTATATTTTTTGGGCAGTTTCTGTTGCAAAAAGCCAAGTTTCTGAAGCAGTCGCAAAAAGCGAGTTTCTAAAGCTAGCGCAGAAGGCCAAATTTTTGGAGCATATCAGTAGAGCAAATTGCTAGATCAAATTGGGAGGCTTGATTTGGAGGGGAAGGTTAGGTTTGACCATAGGTCTAGGTGTGTATCTTGTTGAATAGAAGAATTTGTCTATTGAAAATGTGGCTGGGTTTTTCACCTTGGTGGGTGTTTCTAGGGTAAATCTTGTCTCTTTTTTGTGCATCGTGATCTCTACTGTTCTAGTATTCTTCATGGTTTAATTTCTAAAGTATAATTGTTAGATGATATATTGGAATAAAATAAAATAAGGTCAATATCAAAATTGATTATCAGTATTTCAAAATTATTGTGTTATTCTACGTTGCACTTAAGAAAATCAACATTTTCCTTATTGTCCCGAGTTGCTAAAAGAAAGCTATGCAATACTAAAGTCACAAAATTAATAAGAAAGGGAAAATAAATCTTTGACCATATCTTGCAAACCATAAATCCATCTGATGATATTTTTTATGGGGAGATGCATAAGGGTGATGATAACATGCTCAAAAAATTTCAGGAAATTCTTTCAAGAAATTAACCATTTTCACCTACAATCATTTCTCATTTTTCTTGAGAATTGTGCATCCATCAACTGAAATTGTTTTATGGGGAGATACATTATGGTGATGGTAGCATGCACAAAAAATTTAAGACATTGCATTATACATTTTTCAATATATTGGTCGTCGTCACCTACAACCATTTCTCATTTTTTTCAAGATTTTTGCATCCATTGGCTGATATTTTTTATGGGGCGATGCATAAGGGTGATGGTAACATGCTCAAAACATTTAAGGGGAAGACAATCTATAGTTTGAGAAATATTGGCTAAATAAGTCTGCTACAAGAAGTGGACACATTCTGCAGCCCATAATTGGAAAAAATGCAAAAATCAAAGTTTTTTACATATAAGCAAAGAAGAAGGTACCTAGGAGTCCCTAACACCCATACATACCATCTGCACCTACCAATTTCCATTTTTCCCTTCATTGTTCAATTGTTTAACCACAACAGTACAACATTTCCCCTATTTTCACCAATCATCAATAGAAAATGCCTCTCCATCACCACAAGTAGCTTCCTTCTAAATTAATTTTTTTTTAAGGATCAAGCTAAGAGAAATTGTGAGTCTAAGGAGCTTCTATGGTTGCTACATGAAAACACACAGTCCTCGAACAATCTGCAGAAGCCCTACAAGTCCATTTATGCACCATCAATAAGAAAAATCGTGAATTCGACCACATTCAGATGATAAATAATTCAGTCCTAAGCAGCTACAAGATCTTCAACTACCTACATCAGCATCACTTCAACCACCTACAGTAGCAACACTTCATCCATTTGAACTAGAGATATGTAAAGCAATAACAATAACAATGAAAAGTCTCCAGAAGACATCTAGAAGCAATGTTAGTAGCATTAGAACCTCCAACTTACCATCACAAGCAACAACAACATCCAAAACTTCAAGATCATCAAATATAGCTTCAACAAATACATCAACAACCTCCATAACATCTGCAAGAAAATACATAGGTAAGGTCTGAGTATGAAACTCTCAAAACCTCCCCTTCAAACTTATTCTATCTTGAAAAAACATTGAAAGTGTATGAAGGAAAATGTTTTATAAGCCAATTTTGGTTAGAGCAACCTTCCCCATATCTAGTAATCAACTTTAGATTTATCTAAAGGACAGCCACACATGCAAGGAGAGGAAGAACACAAAAGTGGAGAAGACACAAGAAAGTGTGTTTCTATCATGAAGAACTTAGTAGGTAGGGGATAGCTTACTTAACTGAAAGCACTACAAGTTTGTTTTTCATGCAATATTGTTAGAAATAATAATAATAATAATAATAATAATAATAGTAATAATAATAAATAAATAAAAATAAAACAATGGACCCGCTATCTCTTGGCATGCAAACTGGCTACTAAAGGAACCTACAAGCGTTGTTATAAGAAATAGCGAGACTGATACAGGAACCTACATGCATTGCTACATGAAACAGATAGATTGAATTTTTGCATAGAACAATGGAGAAACCTTCAAATGACTTAAAAGACAAGGGGATATTAAGAAAAAACATAAGTCAAATTTCTCCCCACTCACATTTTGCATAAGGAATATTACTCAAATTATCTCAATTATCAAGAAGAATTTTCAGTGTTATATAATTTGAATTAAACAAGTACATAGATAATTTGAAATTTTTTTCAAGAGACACAAAGTGGAAAAATAATGAGGAATTGCATGGAGTAATCAATGACAAGTCTTATACTATCCTTGAAAAAAAAAAATAGTGCAACTTTCCTTTGCTACAAAATTCCCTTTTGTATAGGAAACCCTAATCTCCTATATCTGTAGAGACCCAAGCAAAGACCCAAATAGAGCTAGAAGAGGCAGAGACAAAGGAATAAACAAAAGCAGAAATAGAGGAAGAAACAGAAGGAAAGACAAATTTGGTAGAGCTAGAGGTAAAAACATAGAAAAAAATAGAAAAAATAAAGCTAGTTGAACTACATTTAGCATAATCATAGGTCCAAACCTCTTCTGTTGTTGGAACTATAAGAACAACATAACCATGAAGAATAAACAAGGGAATGGAAATATCTAATAAGGCTAACTACACCAAGGACAACATAGGATATCAGACAGACCATCAAGGAAACGAATGAAGAAAAGAAGAGAAAAGAATACGAATAGGATTTTTAGAGGATGAAGAATAGTTCAAGTAGGGGATATGATGGGCCTCCAAATTAGATAGAAATTAAGAGACATCTAACCTTTCCTATGCACATTTAACATTTCCTTATGTACTTAATAATGCATTTTTCTAGCTTTAATACGTTCTTAGGAAGGTTAGAGAAGATTGTCATATCTAGTGTATCAAATGAATTTATTGTGAAATATTTTGAGAATATTTGATGCAGATAATAGGAAATCCATTTTAGAGAAAAATAAGCGACCCGCTCCCTGTTGCAACATGACCAAAACTCGGTTGGCTCAGAGAAATTACTACCCTTCCCTATAGTGGTGATGTCATAGGGAATCATATCCTATTTTCTAGGATTTGTTTTAGGGAAGTTGTCCTCTCTTCAAAGAGGTTGCCCCTTAGCTATTTTTGTATAAATAAGAGTCTTGACTAGACCATTAGGGAGAGAACTTTTAGAGGTTAGATTCAAGAGTAGTTAGTGAAGGATTTTTCCTAATATTTTAGTTTTGTAATCTCTTATGTATGAGCACATTTATTGATTAATGAGAAGCATTTATGGTTCATATATTTTTCTTTCTTTAGGCACCCGAGTCTCCTTGGGTTAGGGCCTAACCTAGGTATTCAAGCCCCCTCTTTGTACTTTTATTTTCCATGCATTATTTCAGCTAGTTATTTCTATGATTTCATTGATAGATATTGTTTTCTACAAGTTGATATAATACCGTGTTTATTAGTTTATGCATATTGTCTTAGAGAATTTATCCATAGTTCCTTTATGCAATTTAGTATTATTTCTCATGCACTAGCCTACTTAGATTGTTGTTCTTTACTTGTCGTTCACATATTTCTACATTTTATAAATAAATAAATTCATGTTTTGCAAACCTACATGAACCTCCAGATTTATTATTTAGAGGAATATATTGATTAGGTATAAGGACTTGGGAAGGCCTTCTTGACCTCTCATTATCCCTCCTTCACCTTATTCATATCTCAAACTGCAAGTAGAATGCACAAAAATTATTTTGGATGTTTCCTGTAGCAAGACAAGGGCTTCATGTAATAGTCCACAAATTGCATCAGAACACATCCAATTGTTCACATAAATCTTGTTTATCATTCGTTAGCACATTATAATACTCATTAGACCCTAGAGATGGATTTGAGAGGTTCAAATACCCGTTGGAAACTTTACCCTAATAGTTGTACTAAAACTTGTTTTCTTTCTATTAATAGTGTTTATTGTTTGAATGTCTTCTTTCAGTTGTAGGTTGATTTATCATGCACCATAAAATAGACTAGATTTTTCTCTAGCATTCTTGAAATGAGTTATTTGATTTCCTGCAGTTAGCATAAGTTTATTTCCTGTCATTTAATTTCCTACAAAATAGAGTAGGTTTGTTTCTTGTCATTTACCTTTCTACAAATAGAGTAGGGTTACCTTTTCTCATTTAGTTTTATGCAAATATAATAGGGTTGATTTCTCTTGTTTCCTTTCCTGCAAGTTAGGTTAGGTCAATTTATTGTTCCTTGATTTTCTATGAATTTCGTTTAGCCTAGATAGCAGAGGTGGTTTATGTACATTTTAAATTCTCTTTAGTTGCATCAAATCAGTGAAGGAAGAACACATTGCATATTGCACACATAGTGTTGACCCCTATTGAGTTTGTATGAACCCTGAGTTGATAATTTAAGTTGACACCCTCAAGAGTTTCAACATTCTTGTCGTAACATTGAGGGCCATCACTTTTTGACGTCATTTCCAGGGAGGTGTCAAAGTGTGTACTATTTTATTCCCTAGTTGATTCACATTTTTTTTTTTTGCTCCAAAAACAAAAAACCACATTAAGCATATTTCATTTAAAAAAACCAAAAATTGCAATGTCTTAGCTTTCTCATTCAAAAAATTCAAAAAATAGAAAAATATTTCGTCAATACCACAACCCCTCACTTGATCACATGGTGCAGTAAGAACCACATCACTTTTGCAGGTAGAAGTAGAAGAGATGATAAAGAAGTTAAGGGGGAACCAGCACATCATGGGGACAACTACAACAAGCCTTCAATATAAAATATAGGGACTATTACAAAGCAAGATATGTAAGGGAAGAAATATTTAGACTGACCCAAGGAGAAAAAAGAGGCATGGAGCAACTATACTTTGTCAACCCATATTAGAAGGGTATGAACTACCCCTCCTGTTTCAATACAAGTTATAATGCACAATTTCAACCTAGGTATCCACTTAACACCTCACCTTGGTCTATGCCCATTCCATTGTCTTATCCTCCCCAATATGACATTTCTCTTTTTCATCCATTACAACACCAACGTCCTTAATGGGGAGATCCATATTCCCCTCAATATTCATGGTCTTATCCTCCCCAACTTGCCATTCCTACTTTTCAGCCATATCAATGCCATAATCCTCAATAGGTTGATCCATATTTCCATATATATCCTCAGTATCCTCAATTCCAATATCAATACCATCCACCTCCACCACAACCATCTTAAAGATCCACTTCCGCTCAACTACATGCACAACCATTTTTGAACCCAAACAATAGAGTAACTCAATCCACTTACAATGTCAATGTAAAAAAATTCCAAACAACTCCTCTTGATCCAAATGGTATTCATCTTAGATCATGAAGAGTATTGCAAAAAAAATATTCTCTTGATGTTGCTATCACTCCATGAATTCTACAAGGTTGAGGGTAGATTCACAAAGATAACCACAAACCACTTTGGGTTGAGAGTCTGGTTTTGTCCAACCAGAGGGGGCTCCCTCACTCGAAAAACTTAAAGATTAAATACTTTGAAACATAATTTTTATTTATTTTATTATTATTTTTTGTAGAGACCATCTCTAAAAAGGGAATTTTTTATTATTTATTTATTTATTTATTATTTTATTTATTTATTTATTTTTTTTTTTTTATTTTTTTTTTATTTTTTTTTTTATTTTTTATTTTATTTATTTATTTATTTTTTTATTTTTTATTTTTATTTTTTTTTTTTTTTTTTTTTTTTTTTTTTTTTTTTTTTTTTTTTTTTTTATTTATTTTTATTTTTTTTAAATATTGGAATGTGAATGGCTGAAGAGGATGAAAATTTGTGATCAATCTGTTTTACTATCCCACTATACTTATGCATGTAAACTCCAATAACATTCACAAAGGCTTATCAAGCATTTACTTTGGATAAAGGAAATGAGTTGTAGTATAGAGGAGCAATAAATAACATAAATTCCTTCTTTACAATAACAATATTGCATATACATGAGAAGGAAATTGAGAAGAATTAATAACATATGCAGGTATAAGATATTTCATTTGCAACTGAAATACGGACACGACTGGTTTAGAGTAGTTTAAAGCTAAATTCTAACTCAATTGAAGTCATTATACCCATAAACTATGAAAATTATAGAGAATAAATCAACAAAATAACTGATACACAGATAATAATAACTCCAAAATATCATACCATAAGTATCATTGCGAACAATAATTGGAAAAACCTCAAGCCATAAACATTTTACTCGTAAAATATCGGTCACAGTCACATTAACTCTAAAACCCAGTTCACAATAGTTTCCAACCAACAACCTATTCCATCCATTTTTCCAATTTAAATAACATACAATGGCAAGTAAAAAGGTGTCTAGATGCAATGCATCTTTGATCCATACATTGGATCGAATTAAACCAAACGGAGGAAATATTTTTTTTTTGTTTCAAGTTTTTTCCTGAAATGATAAAAACAAAAAACACTAAACTATTTATCACTTTATCGTAATACACAAAAAAACTAAATCTAAAAAGCATGCCTATCTTCAAACCATATCCTCTTGGATCAATAAAAACAGAAAAATCATGAACAACTGGTTGTTAACAGCGCAGTAGTTGGGTAGCAACTATGATGGCACATTTTTCTCCCAATGGTGACACCTGGATGATGAATGGTTGCCTGACCTGGATCCCAACTCAACAGCACCTCATTCCACTCAGTCTCTAACAACTGGCACCCTCCAAAAACTCGTGAAGACCTATGTGCAACAATTGTGTACTGCTTGTACAATGGGCCAATGTTTTGGGTATATGTACCAAACAATAATACCTATATAAAAAATGAAGGATTTTATTGTAGACGATATTTTTTTAAGATAAATCTCTCTCAGTTTCTCCAAATTCATCCCCATCTTACCATAAAATACTTTGTAAAACGATGACTTGAAACAAAAAATTTACGAATTACGAAAAATGATCTTTGAAGATGCATTCAAAAATATCGATAAGTTACACCTGTGAAAAAAATGGAAGAGATTATTGTTATTTGGCTTGTCCTTGAGAAAAACCTCTTTTAGTTTCCTAAAATTATCCTCCATGTGGTCAGAAATTGTTCCACAAAATGGTGACTAAAACAATGTATTTGTGCAACACTCAGGAAGAGAAAACATCACTTGCGCAATAGATTCCCACAATGAGTGTGACTTGGTTTCTTGCTAAATGCTAATTAGATGTTGACCTATGGTTGCCTATGTGGATAGTATGTCTGGTGATTAACGCGGTGAATTTACAGTGCATAAGATTAAGGTGGCATAACCATTTGAATTACCCCCTGTTATTTGTCTTGTAGCATAATAATTTGTTTTGAGGACTTGGAGTGCTCCACTTGATTTGGCATGAGCATAGGAGTATGGGGAACATTGAAATATTATGGATATGGCGTCTCTTAGGTATGGGGGGTTGTGTATTATGCATAAGGGTCATACATGGTATGAGTATGGGAAATTAGTGGTGTTATGGGGGGATGGGTTTAAAATGAAATGGGAGTGAAAGAAATGTAATATGATTGATAGGTGGGAAAAGTAGTAGGATGTAATTTATATATGAAAGGGTATAAATTTAAGGGAAATGGGGAAAATAGGGTGTGAAATAAAAGGAAGCATGACTTGAATATACAAACATACGTGACCATGACTCCCATTGACTGAGACCCTTTCAGAATTTGAATGAACCCTTCATGCAAGAAACTCAAAGATGTCGGATTGTGATCTAGAGGTTATGATAGTAGCAGTAGTCAAAGGCTCAACTACTTGAAACTGAAAATTAAAGGATAAGGAAAAAACATTTGACAATAAAACTTATGACCCTAACATTGGCTCCAATGGGGATGGAAGCCTCCCTGTGAGGTGCTAAGAACGATAATGCAAACTAGTAGCCTATCCATTGGGAAAATGGAGTCAAACACTCAAAACTGAAAATATCACTGGCAAGACTGAAAATTTAACTATTGATTGACTAAACTTATGGCAGTAGATCACTGAGACCTTATGGCCTTCACCCCGGCTTCAAATCTCAGTGCCAACCACCCACACTTATAATATTGAAAGTAACACGGTATGTACAATGGAATATTGCATATGTTGAAAGTATGTACACTAGGTAATCACCTCTTTCTAATGTAGCCAGTCAAACAAAAGGCTACTTGAATGAGTGTCGCTCATAGTTGCCTTAAACAGGTAGAAAAAATGTAAGACTAGCAACCCAAACTGCCACTGAAACTTTTGACTACAATCCACAAAGTAAGAACAACCATTTTCCTTGATGGTTGCAACAGATTGGCCAAATGATCTTGAAGAACATGAAATATCACCTCTTTTGATGACTGCAGCAAATCAACAGAGGAATATTCAATCATCCGAAGAATTACCCCATCTTGAAAACTAGAAATAAGACAAGCACTCTCCTTATTTTCAGCCACTAGCCTGTCAACAGCAAAAAAATCCACATCCACGAGGTCTTCAACAACATGCTCTTCTTCATAATTTTCTTGCAATACTAGGTGGCTATTACATGGAACAATTTCACTATCAAAAGACTTTATGCATGCAAATTCAAAGATTTGATTTTCACAGGAATCTTCTTGAAATAATAATAATTCAAAAAATGAATGGATTGAACAACAACTCAAAACAATATCCTGATCTTCTACTTGGTCACTTAACAATTGGCAATGCTACTGAATATACCCATCAAACTCAAGAGAACATATATGAGATTCATTATCAACAATACTATCTGCTTCATTTCCACCAAAAGGAGAAAACTTTTCCTGGTGGAAATCTTCCTGAAAACAAAATAAGTTTCCATCACCCCTATTTTCAGACTCATAACTAGCTAAAGAGGAAAAACTTTGACTGTAGAAATCATCCAAGTAATTAGCTATTAGATGATCAACAACCACAGAAGGTTGTTGCAATCTTTGGATGAAGGAGTCTTCAATGTAATAAGCAACGAAGTCCTCAACTATATTTGAAGGTTGCTACCAAGTTATGCTAGCTTCAACTTACTCTTTTGCTTTCCTAGCGATCTTATAATTTTCTCTCAGCAATTCAAATGTAGCATAACAAAAAGGTAGAGAGTTATCATCAGAAAATTCAATGTTTTCTTTATGTTCAAAACTATAAGACTGCTCAACTATTTCAATACTTTCATCATATACTTCATTTTTTGTCATAAGTGACACATGCACGCAGATTACTTTCCTCAAATTGCTAAAATTGAAAATCATCCTGTTGGCACTGATTTCTCTTCAAGATTGTCTTCAAATGAATAAATAAAACAACCGTTTTCTAACTTATGGTGCCATAAATCAACAAATTATCCTTCTTCTACCAAATCTTCTTGGGGAGGAATTCTTCTTTGTTTCCCTCTAACAACAGTTTTGTTTTTCATTGTTATGTTCTTGACTTGTGAGAAATTATAGAATACCAGAAATGCGAAGAAATATAGCCCAGAAAACAAAATAAAATGAGAAAAACAACAAGTATTTTATTATTCAGAAATAGATTGAATGTTCACTTGCCTCTTCGAGGGGGCAACCTCCAAGCAGAGATCGATTACAATAAGACTCGATGATCTTTCCTTTACTAACTAAGACTATTTATAGCTAAATGACATCCAAAACTTTAACTACTAGTGGTCCCTTGCATAACACAGGTTAACCACTTTATTTGTTCACTATGGCCCATTTACAACTAATTTTGGTCCCTTTTCTCTAATGGGGGTCAACCACTTACAATTATTAATGCGGGCTTTATTTACTCTCTACCTAACTATGACTATGACTTGACCCATTGGGCTTATTACTTACATAAAGGGGTTAGGGTTGGACCCTAACATGTCCTCCCCCATCAAAAGCAGCCTTATCCTCAAGGCTGAAGCTGCGGAAACTGCAAAAGAATAGTGGTTGGTTCCCAGGTCGCATCTTTTAGAGAGATGTTTTTCCACTTGACGAGGACTTCCTTGATCATGTGGCCACAAATATGTCTTTCATGGGTATCGAGGGCCTATTCTAGTTGGAGCCAGAATGAGCCTTCCTCATCCAATTCGGGTAGACTAGTTTGAGTTCTGCAATTGTTCCCCACCACTTTCTCGAGGCATGATACATGGAAGACCGGATGGGTTTTTGAAGTTGGTGGCAAGGCCACTTTGTAGGCGACTGCTCCAATGTGCTGAAGTATCTCATAAGGTCCATAGAATTTTGGTGTTAGTTTCTAGCATCCCTTTTCTTTGAGAGATGTCTTCTTATATGGTTGTAGTCGCAGGAATACCTGATCCCCTTCTTGAAATGTGTGCTTGGTACGATACTGGTCTGCCTGTTGCTTCATTCGATTTTGAGATTGATGTAGATTATCTTTGAGATGAGTTATCATGCTGTCACGGTTCTATAGGAGTTCATCAACTACCTGCAACTTAGAATATCGAGGGATATAATAAATAGGTGAAGGTGGGAGTTGGCCATACACTGCCTCATATGGAGTCATCTTGGTGACTTCATGATAGTTAGTATTATACCACCATTCAACTAAAGGTATCCATTGATGTTGCTTTCTTGAAGTGAAGCACCTTAGATATGTCTCCAAACATTTGTTGGTTGTTTTTGTTTGACCATATTTTTTTTTTATGATAGGCGATACTTAGTTGGAGTTGCGTGCCTTGTAGCTTGAAAAGTTCTTGCCAAAATTTGTTGGTGAAAGTGGGGTCACGATCAAACACAATGGAAGTTGGCATGCCATAGAGTTTGAAGATTTTTTCCATGAAAGCTTGAGCCACCAAAATGGGGGTAAATGAGTGGGGTAGAGCGCAAAAATGAGCATATTTAAAAATTCTGTCGACAACCACCATGATGACAGATTTGTTTCCCAACTTTGGGAGACCAGTGATGAAATCCATGGAAACATCCATCCAGATAGAGGAAGGGAGTGGCAATGGTTGTAAGTTTCCCGGTAACTTGACTGTTTCTACTTTGTTGCATTGGCACACATTACATTCAACTACAAAAGTAAGAATGTCATTTTTCATGTTATTCCAAAAGAAAGAGCGACAAGTGCGAGCATAAGTCTTCTGAAAGCCTGAATGCCCTCCAGTTGGAGATGAGTGAAACTCTTCCAAAAGGCGGGTTTTGAGGCTGGATGTCAGCGATATAACTACTCGATCCTTGTAGCGAAGAATATCATCCTTCCAAGAGTAGTCATCTAACGAATTAGGATCTTCTCTCAAGTTATTAATAAGTTGGGAGAGAGGGGTGTGAGAACCATTCCTTGCAAGCCTATTCAATCCAATCTGGTATGGGCAGAGAGATTGATAGCAGGGTGATTTCATCCTCGAAATGGCATGATAAAGCATCATCTACTACATTTTCACACCATTTCTTGTAAAGTATCTTATAATCATATCCTAGTATTTTGGTCAACCATTTATTTTGTTTTTATTGAACAGATCTTCCAAAGCAGTAGCCCATGCAACCCTAACCAAAAATTCAATGATGGTCAAAGACGCCCCAAATCAACCTCAAATCGGCTCGGTCAATAACAGAATAGTACAACCTCCAAAGAGTTTCAAAGTCAACCCAAAACAACTCGGTTAACCCAAACAATCCTTGTTGTAATTTTTGTGGTCAAACCTAAAAGTCAACACTGCGATCAACATGGTTAAAATGTCCCTAATCTCCTCAATTTGTGTGCCAAAGAATGTGGCCTGAAAATATCGAAGTTCGGGCCCAAAACATAAGTCAATGTTTGGTCAAAGTAACCAAGTCGATGATTCCCTAATAACATAAATTTCGGCCTCCTGAAATCTCCCTTCCTTCCACATGTGCAAAGAAGAGAGAGCCTCCAAGTGTACAAACAAATCAAGAGAGGAGAGAGAATATGATGTGATGAGATGAGTGAGTGTCCAAATGAGAGAAGGGTCACTCCTATTTATACAATTCATTGAGGGTGAGGAGACACTTCCACTGGGTTTCATGAACCTACATTTGACTGAGGCCGACCTTGACATGAGAAGAATAAATTCAAAATTCCATTTCTTCTTATCAGTTTGAGATGATCTTTATATCAAAAGGGTACCTCTTTGAAGGACAAATCCAATGCAATAATCATCTCCATCATATGAGTTTTCCTAAGGTGGAAGTTGGCCCTAGTTTCCAATTTGAACACTCCCTCTCAACTAGGGAAAATTCCACCTGCCAATCCATCATCATGGCAACTTATCATCCTAAACCATCATGCCATCACTACCCTACTATGTTAAACCATGAAGTAATAATGAAGAAGAAGTGATAGAGAGTGAGTCATAAAATCATACCACTCCCCATTGACTAAAGTCAGTCCTTGATCCCAGATCAAGTTGTTGAACACCATGCATCCTTTTCATAGGGAGTATGACAGTACAAGATGCATCCATTGGTAGTGATATGGTCCCTAACCAGCTTTTCCCAACTCATTGGCCAGATGAGAGGTACTTCCCATGAGTCACAAACTCTATGGGTAAGATGTGTGTCAGGGAATTAACTGGAGAAGGTGAACCACTCATCCTATGCATATGTCAATCATAGGGGAAGGTGAACCACTCACCCTACACACATGTCAATCATAATGGGGTTTCACAGGGGAAGGTGAACCACTCACCCTGTATCCAGTGCGCCACTGGGGGAAGGTGAGCCACTCACCCTATGGTCGCTCATAGGTAGCTCCAAGAAGTACCCCACGCCCCTAAGAGCTCCCAGAGTGTTGTGTCCAACTCATACGGGACCCTCACGAAAGGGTCGTTCCACAACTCCAAGTCTCTCTCGAAAGGTTAAGAATTTGACCTTCTCGAGAGGCTTCGTGAGAATGTTTGCAACCTGCTCATCTATCCTGATGTGTTGGAGCCTAACCGCTCCTCATTGTACCATATCCCAGATAAAGTGGTACTTGATATCAATGTGCATGGAGCGGCCGTGGAACACATTATTCTCTAATAGATGAATCCCACTCTGGTTGTCATAGAAGATCACAGTGGTATCTAACATGTGCTCAAATAGCTCACTGAAGAGCTTTCTCAACCAAACTGCTTCACAACAGGCCATACTTGCAGTAATGTATTCGGCCTCGACGGTGCTTAGTGCAACTAATTTTTTTCTTCCATCTTATCCAAGATATAGAGGCAAATACCAAAGAGAAACAACACCTAGACACACTCTTACAATCAACCATATATTAACTTAATGTCTTCACAACAAAGCATATGTCGGGATGAGAGTTGACCAAGAACATCAGTGTCCCCACAAGTTGACGATACTCGGTAGAGTTTGTCAATCCAGGCCCAAAAACACTTCCACATAACTTCTTAAGGTTGAGTTCCATCGGAGTAGTCACAGACTTGCAGTCCACCATCGCACATCTCTCAAGTAGCTTCACAATATACTTTCCTTGAGAAAGGGAAATATCACTTGGCTTTTTCCAGACCTACAACCCTAGGAAATAATGCATCTGTCATAGGTCCTTCACCTCGAACTCGGAAGCCAACTCCCTCTTGGATTGATGAATGAGAGGGTAATCACCTGTCAGAAAGAGATCATCCACATAAAGGACCAGAATGAGAGGTTTGTCCTTTTCAACCTTGAAGTATAACTTCGGGCCAGCATTGCTTCTCATAAATCCCAACTTCATAAGATAGCTATCGATCCTCTCATACCAAGCCCTAGGGGCTTGCTTCAACCCATAGAGGGCTTTCTTCAACCTGCATATATGTGTTTCACGATCTTAAACCTAGAACCCCTCGGGTTGTTCCACATACACTTCTTCCTTAAGTGAACCATGCAAGAAGGCAGTTTTGACATCCATTTGGTGTAGGTTCCATCATTGCGAGGCAAAAAAGGCTATAATCGAACGAATGGTTGTATATCGGGCAACTGGTGCATATGTCTCATCATAGTCTACTCCTGCCTTTTGAGAGAAGCTTCGAGCTACAAATCTGGCCTTGAATTTCTTAGTACTCTATTGTACTATTTAACAAACCCCATTTTAATATATTATAAATTTCCTATGAAATGTATTATATTAAAATAGGGACCCTTTAGTTTTAGAAAGCCTTTGATTTTTATCTCTTTAACAAAAAAAAAAAAAATCAACATAAAAAATTGTTTTTAAAATCCTATAATCAAAGTTTAATACTTAAGATTTTTTAATTAAATTCCAAGTATTAAACCTTGATTATCCCAAAAAACCAAATTAAATAGCCCCCGAGACCAAGACTTATACTTAGGCTTGAAAAAAAAAAACACCTTAAGTATTGAACATTATAGGTTATTTAATTAAAAAACGAAATAATTGGAGTTTTAATTCCCAAAGCTTAAATTCTTCATAAACTCTGACTCATCCTGCTTCCCTGCATCGCAAAGTTTCATAAGGAAAATACCCCTCCGCTAATCCCATTGCGATTGCGATATAAACCAGATCCGATGAGAAAATCAACTTCACTTCATTAAAATCACGCGTTTGTGCAATCGCAAGAACCATTGCGTTATCCCGATTGCGGTATGCGATTAAGCCCAGACCCGACGAGGTTATAAAATCAATTCCATAAATCACCACATCTGGATCTATCGCAGTTACCAAAGAATCTTGCCTCCTGCCTTTTGCGATGTGCGATTAAGCACGGACCCGACGGGATTATAAAATCCAATCCATAAAATCCCATGTTCGCAGGCTATCGCAAAAGTTTAAAATCTTAAGTCCATACTCCTACCGAAAGTCAATTGTGATATGTAATAAATCCCTAGACCCGACGGGATTATTCACTCCAATTAATAAATTCCCCGGATCCGTGCAATTACAAGAATCATAGTCTTAAACTTTTCTCATGCCGATTGCGACATGCGATAAGCTCCGGACCCGATAAAAATTATATTTCAATTCATAAAAATATTGCGTCCGCAGCTATTACAATTCTTTTAGCCATACCGATAGTTACCAAAGACTCCTTCCAAATGTGATTGTGATATGCGATCATGCCCAAGCCATCTGCGACGTCATCCCTGTCGTCATCCACGATGTAATTCTCCATGTCATACCCCATGTCATCGCCACGTCACATTATAATGCCATTCGTGACATCATTGCCACATCACCCTGGGACCCCGCAATCGCAAGTTTCAAAGGGACACGACTTATAACAAATTTTTCACCCGAGTTGACCTGTAATTGCGATATATCCTTTGCATTACGATATGCAATAAAGCTCAGACCCGATAGGATTATACACTGTAATTTATAAAACCCCATCCATGAATATCGCAAGCAAAAAATAAATAAATAAATAAATAAAAATATTTCATTGTTTCACTATCTCCTACCCATTCTAATTGTGATTGTGATTCTATTTGAAAAGGTTCCCTTTGGGATATTGTATGAAATACTCCCAGTCTATTCCGATTGCAATTGTTTTATGATCTGCCCCAAACTTTGATTTCCAATTATGATAAGCCGTAAAGTCCACCTCCTCACTTTGCATTCCTCTCCATGATGTCTATGTTGGGATTTATTGCACTCTACGTTTTTTCTGATTTCTTGCAAGACATGATTTGTTTCAAATATAACTTGCTTATCAATGTCATTTATTTCTAGTTAATCGATTCCTGTTTTTCTTGTTCAAGTTCATGACATAAGAGGATAGTTGTGCTGACAAGCAACAATTCAACTCAAAGAGACACACAAACATCCAGATAATTCGATGGAACAAACGAGGTTGATGAAGACAACAAATCACATTCAAAAATTTCCACCAAAAAAATGTTTTTCTTTAAGCGTTGTTGAAGGGACTTGTTTAAATGCCCTCAACGCTCTGCACAATATTCAATTTTTTTTATTTTTTATTTTAACTTACTTGTTGTATCAAATAAAGGTCCTGAATTGTATGAAGAAAGGCTTTTGAAAGCTCACATTACTGTACTTTCATCCTTTTCTCAATAGAATGACTGGAACATTGTTTAGGGATTTTCTTAAAGAATTTTGAGAAGTTGCATTACTATACTCTTGGAATCATCTTTGTGGAAATGAATAAACTACCACTATTTCTTTTATGAGATGAGTAAAGTACATCTAGTATTCCTATCTTTGTATCTCTATTTTGTTCATGAATAAATAGTGAATTTATCTTTTTCAAATTGCTTATTACATGTTATTTAAAGAACAATGTTACATGTATTAATTTTTTATCATGTTGCCATTGATATTTTTAAATACATGTTCAAAAATTTGCTTTGATATTCTGAATGCGATATGAGTTATACACATTACTTTGATTAACTACTTAATCAAAGTAATCATCTTGAAATATTTTCATTTCCATTGGTGTTTGAATAATCTATATTGTCATTTACTAAGGAAAATCATTGTAGAGCGTATCCAGATAAATGTTAAACAATCTCAGGTTATAGAGTAGATTAATGCATATGTTTTTCATTTGATTCATTACTGCAAATCCATCTATTTCACTCCACTATAAGCATTACACATTCACTCAATAACCTTTAATTGGGAAACTGGTCCTATTATCCCCAGTCGGAGCCACTACCTAAACAGAAAAGGAGTTGTCTTCAGGTCCGGACCGAGTGGTTTTCCCTTTGTGTTGAAGCAACGATTTTCGAGCCCTCAACACTTTTTGGCACTAGAAGGAGGGCATGTAGACTATGAATGGAAAGTAAGTCTAATCCAAAAACAAAAGGCCATTCCAAGAGTCATTCTCCCTTTAAATCTCCTACAACTTCCAGATCCCCTCCAGAATCTCTTGCTTTTAGATCAGGAGTTGCACAATCACCTCCCAAGTCTCCTAGAATACTTCCTGAGGTAATACCTACGAATTATACTTTAGGATCCCCAGAAATTACAGCTTTGACAAAGAAATTGGAAGACATCTCCATTTCAGCAAAAAATCCTGAATCATCCAAAGATTCTAAGGGAAGAATAACTTCTATTTTTCTAGGAACTAGTGTTTTAACTCGGTCCCAAAGTACAAAACTTGGCATCTCTCCATTTGAATTTCCACTTCAATCCCACTGAAGGGAAACTGCTACATCAGATTCCCAAACATCTACTAGTGAGATTACCTCATTCTCTCATTTAGCAACACCTCCATTTCTTCCTTTTCCATTTCCTTTCTCTCTATTGTTCACTTCATCTATTTCCATTTCCTCTACACAAACAACTAGTGCTACCTCAAGTAGTACTATCACAACTACTGGTTCTTCTTTCATTACATCCACCTCCCCAACTGTTACAATGGTAGCTAGACCATGGTCTAATATGGGAGTTGTTCAAATGCTAGCACCACTTCATCCTCTACCAAAACATCCTGAAAGATGGCTTCCCAAATCCAATCCTAATGATGGGTTACCTGCTAAAGAGCACCTTCATAATTATATGCTAACCGTCAATCTCAATCAGGTAGATGAAGAAGACGTTGTTGTTAGATTATTCTCGTACACTCTTACAAGATCAACAGGGTCTTGGTACTTTTCATTACCAGCCATTTCTATTACTAGTTGGAATATTTTTTAAGAAATTTTTTGACTAAATTTGGTGATGATCACTCAACCGCATCTCTTATCAATGACCTTTCCAATTTTAAAACGAATTCAGGGGAAAAGATAAAATATTTCAATTCCAGATTTAACAAATTGTTAAATAAAATCCCAACTACTTCTAAACCTGGTGTCAATGTAAAAATTGAATGTTATATTTCATCTCTTCCTTTTAACATAAGGACTTTTGTAGATAGAGCTAATAAAAATACCTTGGTAGAAAACATGAAAGAAGATGTGTCTGTAGAGAAGGGGATAAATACACTAGAAAAATAAAAAAGATCACGAAGACATAAAATTAAAAAGAGTTACATTTAAGGATGAAGCTAAAAAAAAGCACCTAAAGATCCTTTTGATCTTGAAGGCTTACAACAAGTCCTTAAAACTTTATCTAACAATATGGTAGAGATCAAAAAGCAAGTAGTTGAATCCTCTTCCAAAAAACCTTTTAGACCATTCAGAAGAAATCAACCACCCAATCCACAACCTCCAAACACGATCTCTAATGCAGAAACTGATGATGAAGATGAGGAAGAAGCAACATTTTTTGCAGATGAATCCCAAGATGAACAAATAACTGAGTTAAATGGAATGTGGGACTTTATTCTTCCTATTTCTGATTGATGAATATGAAGCATTACATGTTAACACAAGAAGCAAAGGTCTAGTTGATACTATACAACCAATTCAAAAATAAAAACCTTCAACTTCCACTGCTAAAGATAAAGCTGTTGTTAAAAAATCCACTTCCACTTCTCCCCAAGTAATTCCATCTTCATCTAATTCTCCATCTTCACCCAGAACCTTAGTAGTTTCAGATACTATTGAGTACAATATAGTTGAGGATATGAAGAAAATAAAAGCAAACATTTCCCTTCATGAACTCACTAAACTCAAACAACAACAGGAATTTTTACTAAAATAATTGAATGCAGTACATGTTTCTCCTATTCCTGCTATTGTGGTATCCAAAGCTTATAATGCAATGGGTAAACCTCCTGGTCATTCATTATTAGATTCCTCTGATGCTATTCTAATAGGTGACAAGTCTAACTCACATACTCCTCCTTTTCTTTTGAATTTTGAAATATTTAATAAAAATGTACATAACTGCCTGGTAGATTTAGGGGCTTCTTCGAATATCAGGTCATATTCAGTTTGTCTAAAATTAAACATGTCACCCCAGAAAACCCCAGTTCACATTGTGCAACTCGATAAGTCAAAATTCAAAGTCATAGGAGAACTGAATTCAGTTCTTACTAGATTATCTTCGAATCTCGAAGTTTGTCAAATAATTGATATACTTGTTGTTGATATCCCAGATTTCTATGGTTTAGTTCTTAGTAGAGATTGGTCGGAAAAACTACAACGTTATTTAGCCAATGATTGGTGTCATTTACTGCTCCCATTTAATGAAAAGTTGAATGAAATCAAAATCAACCGAGAAAAACATATGAAACATTCAGTAACGGATTTCGAAGGTGAAAATGAAGCAGTAGCATCTAATAACAACATTCTTGGAAATTACTCCACTGAATCATTTTTTGAGAATTTTAAAGCACAAATGTCACCATTTCTAAGTAATTTTGTAACTTCTCAAATTGAAATTTTTTTACAGACAGACTTTTCCAAATGTGTAAATATGCTAGAAAAACCATTAGTTAATTCTTTATTCTAGACATTGCATTTTGATGGGCTGAAATCAAGCGATGGTGCAGGAGCATGTTGCTTATTGATTAATCCTGAAGGTGTGAAGACAATGCTCACTTGCATATTGGAATTTGAATTCACAAATAATATTGTAGAATATGAGACATTAGTCCAAGGTATGTACAAAGCAATTAGAATTGATGTTAAATACCTTCAAGTTTATGGAGACTCAAATTGTAGTTAAACAAGTAAGAAACATGATGCATTGTATCTCTACACACTTGAAGCATTATCAGTCTTCGGTTCAGTCTCTCACTTCACATTTTTAGCGTTTAACATTTTTGTTATTCCTAGGATTCATAATGTCAGCGTTGACCTTCTTGCTAACGTTGCATCAAAATTGATCCCATTCGAAGATTACAGTCCCAATAGATTTTTTGTAGAATTAATCTTTAGGCCATCCATTCCCGATAATATCACTAACTGGCGAGTATTCAATAATGATGAAGACATTTTAAGATTCTTAACTTCTAAAAAATCATACGATGACCAAATAATTGATGAGGATGAGCACGATGATAAATTAAAACAGAAAATTGATGATAATCGCATACCCAAATCTATAGTTAAACTTGAGGATCTCTATGATTTAAAAAACATATTTAAAAGAGTTACTAATTCAAAACTACATAATTCAAATTTGAGATTTGAATTAATAAATATTGGGACAGATCTCAAAACCTCAGAACATCAATTTAGGACTTGGTCTCTCATCTAAAGAAAGATTATCCTTCATCAATTTGTTAAATAAATATAAGGATGTCTTTGCTCGGAGTTACGAAGATCTCAAAATGTTTGACATTTCTATCATTCAACATACAATCCCGATGATATCAAATTATAAACCTATCCAACAAAAATTAAGGAAAATTCATCCAAACTTAGAAAATCAAATCAAAAAAGATTTGAATAAACTCCTTAAAGCTAAAATCATTTTTCCTATTAGGCATTCACGATGAGTTTCCAACTTGGTACATGTTAGGAACAAAAATGGTGATATTTGAATTTGTATAGATTTTAGGAATCTTTATAAGGCCAGTCAAAAGGATAATTTCCCTACCC
This sequence comes from Pinus taeda, assembly GCA_000404065.3. Classification (NCBI taxonomy): domain Eukaryota; kingdom Viridiplantae; phylum Streptophyta; class Pinopsida; order Pinales; family Pinaceae; genus Pinus; species Pinus taeda. Next base: position 43,906 of record APFE030598888.1, read on the forward strand.
ACTATGGATCATATATTACGATCAGTTGTTGGTTCTGAACTTATGTCTTTCTTTGATGGTTTCTCTAGATATAATCAAATCATGGTCCACCCAAATGATAGGCTAAAGACTACTTTCAAAACCAAATGGGAAATTTAGGCCTACCAAAAAATGCCATTTGTTTTAATAAACGCAGGGGCCACTTTCCAACGAGCCATGGATATAGCTTTCAAAGGCCTGTTAAACAAAATAGTTGTTGTTCACCTGGATGCCATTACTGTTTATTCAAAGAACAAAAATAGTCATTTATAAGACTTAAAACAAAATTTTGAAATGTTGTAGAAAATATGGTATTTCATTAAATCTGAATATATATATATATATAATATATATATATATATATATATATATATCAAAATCGCTCTTAGTGAAGGGAAACTTTTAGGATTCATTGTGTAAAAAAATGTAATTTACATTGACCCTGATAGAATAAAATAAATTTCAGAAATTTCTCCACCATATAACAAAAAAAGCATGCAATCATTTTTTGGACAGATTAATTTTGTCAAAAGGTTTGTCCCTGATTTCTCACAAATTATTTTGTTGTTTCAACAAATGATTAAGAAAGGCACAACTTTTAAATGGGGACATCATGAAAAGCAAGGATTCGATTTAATCAAGCATGCAATTATCGATGCTCCTTCTCTAATACTTCAAATTTCTCTAATCATTTCATCTTATACACTTTTGCTTCTTCAATGTCTTATTTCGTTGTTTTGACACAAATTAATAATCAGAAAATTGAGGCACCCATCTCATTTTTCAGTTCAATTTTTTAGGGTGCCAAATTGAATTATTCAGAAGTAGAAAAATAAGCATTTGCTATATATAAATCTGTAAAGCATTTTAGACATTTTCTCTTAAAAACACACACGAAAGTAATAGCCCCATTCCCAAAAATGAGGCAATTACTAATGTAGAAAGAATTAGGAGAAAAGAGATAAAATTGGTTAACAACTCTGCATGAATACAATATCGAAATAAAACCAGCCAAAATTATTAGAGGTCAAGGTTTCTACAAACTGCTTACAGGAGAATCCAACATAGCAGCCGAAGGGGACATAGGTAACAACGAACACATCTCTGAGGTAATTGTAATTGATGTTGATTCCCAATACGTTGATTTAATTTTTTTATTTAAAAAATGGATATGCTCATCCTAAACTCAATTATAAAAGAAAAAGAGCTTTACGATTAAAAGAAAAAAAAAATTATGAGATTGTTGATAACATGTTATTTACTATGATTCCATATTGCTAAGATGCTTAGAAAATTATGAAGCACAAACAATTTTGCAGGAACTTCACGATGGACCAGCAGGTGGACACTTTGGAGGAAATACTACAACACACAAAATCTTACATGTTGGATACTACTGGTCCACTCTCTTCAAAGCTACCCACGCATATGTGGGCAAATGCAAAGCATCCAAACTGCTTCTGGAAGACAAAGGAAACCAGCCTTGCCTCTGCAGCCAATCAACATCGAACAACCTTTCAAACAATGGGGACTGGATGTCATAGGTGAGATCATTCCTCACTCTTATATATAATATATATATATATATATATATAATATATATATAATATATATATATATATAATAATATATATTATATATATATATATATATTTCTGACTGCTACATATTACTTCACTAAGTGGGTAGAAGCAATTCCACTAAAGGTATTCAATTTTGAATCTGTTATTGAATCTATTGATCAAATTATCATTACAAGATTTGGTTTGCCTTCTTCAATTATATTTGATAATGCATCTTATTTTTCGGGTACTAGTATGATTGAATTTGCAATTAAGAGAGGTTTTAAACTCAAATATTCTGCTAATTACTATCCCCAAGGAAATGGTTTGGCAGAATCCACAAATAAAAATCTCCTCAGAATAATCAAAAGGACTGCAGATCAAAATCAAAGAAACTAAAACAAAGCTTTAATATTTGATCTATGGGTTGTTAGGATAACTCAGAAGGCCTCTATAGGCACTTTTCCATTTAACCTAGTCTATGGGAAGGAAGCCATTATTCCATCACATTTAGTTCTTCCTTCATTAGCCCTAGTTCAATTTATTGAAGAAACACCTTCTTTTTCATTGCAATTAAGAAATTCACAAATCCTAAAACTAGAAGAAAGAGAAAAGGTCAAACTCACACACACCAAACACCAACAGATGGTGAAAGCTTCTTTTGATGCAAGTTCAATCACACAAAGATCTTTCCAAGTTGGAGATCTAGTTCTCAAGTGGGACAAAGCACACGGAGAAAAAGGGAAACATACCAAATTTAAGAAATTATGGCTTGGTCTATTTCATATTGTTGAACAGAGAAGGCCATCTACATTTATACTTCAAGTTTTATCAGGAAAGAGAGATTCTCTTCCTATAAATGGGCTCATCTTAAAGAAATTATTTTCTTAATTTCTTTATAAAAAAATAGAATAAAGAATAAAATCTGTAAAAAAATTACTTCCATTGTACATCTCACTGCAATTTATTTTTCCCTTTACAAATTTTGTTAATAAAATGTTAAGTAGTACTATATTTACTTTTTAAACATCTCTTGAAGTTATTTTTATTTTTTCATTTTGAAGGTAGGAATTTTTAATAAGTGGTTACCAAAATTGAAAATTGGATAAAAAGTATAGAACTCTGAAAACCTTTTCCATTAAGTCGTAAAATCTTTAAAAATCCTCAAAAAATTATATCCTTTTACTCTAGTTTCAGTCAAAAAAGGTTATCCTTAGAAACTAAAGACAGACTTACAACTAAAACATTTTCAACTTGAAATTGTCATCCAAAACTCTTGAGGAGTAAATGATCCTCCCCGTCCATTAAAAAATGAAAATTTTAGAGTTGTAATTCTAAAAAAAAAAATCAAAAAAGATAAGAGGTCTCATCACGAGTATGCTTACCATGTTCATATGGAACTAATAAAATTGGCATTACCACACTCAACACGAAATTAGGGTAATGGCGTACGATTTTTTTATTGTAAGACAAGGGGTCTCATCACGAGGTAGCTTGTTCAGTTTGATTATTACCAGTGAATGACATTGTCATTATCTCACCACTAAACCAGGATAATTGCTTTTTAACATCAAAAAAGAAAAGAAAAGAAACATAAAATTTACCTCTAATTATTGCACTATTAAATGGACGGGACACCAGATTGTTGTTGGTTAAAAGGTAACCCTGTCGAAGCTATGAACGCCTCCTGGCAGCAGTGACTCTACTTGTGACAAACAAGTACATTACAAATTGAGTCATAAAAGGCCCCCTACTTTATTTTTATAAACTGATTAATGATTGGTACAAGTAAATAGGTGTTTTTCATTCACAAAAGGTTTTTAAAAGAGATTGCAATTTAATGAGTTTTATAATGAGAGTAATATTTTTATCTAAATATTTTGAAAAGTAGTTTTCACTTCTTAGATTGTTTGTACTGAATCTTTGAAGAAATTCATTATTTATTCAATCAAAGATAACTAGTTCTTCCAGTGAATCGCCAATTGTTGTACTGTTCAACAAACCCTATTTTAATATATTATAAATTTCCTATGAAATTTATTATATTAAAATAGGGACCCTTTAGTTTTAGAAAGCCTTTGATTTTTATTTCTTAAAAAAACAAATCAACATAAAAAATTTGTTAATAAAATCCTATAATCAAAGTTTAATACTTAAGTTTTTTAGTTAAATCCCAAGTATTAAACCTTGATTATGCCAAAAAACCAAATTAAATAGGCCACAGAACCAAGACTTATACTTAGGCTAAAAAAAACACCTTAAGCATTAAATATTATGGGTTATTTAACTAAAAAAAATAATAATCAGAGTTTAATTCCCAAGGCTTAAATTCTTCATAAACTTTGACTCATCCCACTTCCCTGCATCACAAAGTTTCATAAGGAAAAGACCCCTCCGCCAACTCCATTGCGGTTGCAATATAAACCAGACTTGACGTGAAAATCAACTTCACGTCATTAAAATCCAGTGTCCACGCAATCACAAGAACCATTGCCTTATCCCGATTGTGATATGCAATTAAGCCCGGACCCGACGAGATTATAAAATCAATTCCATAAATCCTTGTGTCCGTAGCTATCGCAGTTACCAAAGAGTGATGCCTCTTGCCTTTTGCGATGTGCGATTAAGCTTGAACTCGACAGGATTATAAAATCCAATCCATAAAATCCCGCGTTTGCAAGCTATTGCAAAAATTTAAAAGATGAATTCCATACTCTTGTGAAACACCGATGGTGATATGCGATAAAGCCCTAGACTCGATGGATTATTCACTCCAATTAATAAATTCCCCACGTCTACACAATTGCAAGAATCACAGTCTTAAACTTTTCTCATGCCAATTGCGATATGCGATAAGCCCCAGACCCGATAAAAATTATATGTCAATTCATAAAAATATCGTGTCTGCAACTATCGCAATTCTTTTAGCCATGCCGCTAATTACCAAAGACTCCTGCCAAATGCGATTGTGATATGTGATTAGGCCCAAGCCATCTGCCATGTCATCCCTGTCATCATCCATGACGTCATTCTCCATGTCATACTCCATGTCATCGCCACACCATCCGCCACGTCACATTATGACGTCATTCATGACATCACTGCCATGTCACCCCTGGACCCCATAATCGCAAATTTCAAAAGGACACGACTTATAACAAAATTTTCACCCCAGATAGCTTGTGATTGTTATAAATCCTATGCATTACGATATGCGATAAGGCCCGGACCAGATAGGATTATACACTATAATTTATAAAACCCCGCATCCACAACTATTGCAAATAACAAAAAAAAATCATTGTTTCACTGTCTCCTACCCATTTCGATTGTAGTTGCGATTTTATTTGAAAAGGCCCCCTTTGGGATCTTGTGTGAAATACTCCCGGTCTAATCTGATTGCAATTGTTTTATGATCTGCCCCAAACTTTGATTTCCGATTACGATAAGTCGTAAAGTCCACCTCCTCACTCTGCATTCCTCTCCATGTGTCTGTGTTGGGATTTATTATGCTCTGTGTGTTTCCTGATTTCCTACAAAACATGTTTTGTTTCAAATATAACTTGCTTATCGATTCATGTTTTTCTTGTTCAGATTCATGAAAGCAGATGATAGTTGTGCTGACAAGCAGCAGTTCAACTCAAACAGATAGACAAACATCTAGATAATCCGATGGAACAAATGAAGCTGATGAAGATAACAAACCACATTCAGAAATTTCCACCAAAAAACTGTTTTTCTTTAAGCATTGTTGAAGGGACTTGTCTAAATGCCCTCAACGCTCTGCACAATAGATTCTGTTGTTTTCTTCTATTTAAGCTTACTTGTTGTATCAAATAAAGGTCCTGAATTTTATGAAGAAAGGCTTACGAAAGTTCACACTACTGTACTTTCATCATTTTCTCAATAGAATGACTGGAACATTGTTTAGGAATTTTCATAAAGAATTTTGAGAAGTTGCATTACTATACTCGTGGAATCATCTTTGTGGGAAAGAATAAAATGCTACTATTTCTTTTATGAGCTGAGCAAAGTACATATGGTATTTCTATCTTTGTACCTATGTTTCATGAATAAATAGTGATTTTTTTGTATTTATTTTTTGTATTTATTTTTTGTATTTATTTATTTTTATTTTTGTTTATTATTTATTATATATAATATATAATATATATAATATATATAATATAATATATTTTATTTTTTATTTATTTATTTATTTTATTTTTATTTATTTAATTTTTTTTTTTTAGATTGCTTATAAACATGTTATTTAAAGAACAATGTTACATGTATTCATTTTTTATCATGTTGCCATTGATATTTTTACATACATGTTCAACAATTTGCTTTGATATTCTAAATGTGATATGAGTTATACACATTACTTTGATTAACTACTTAATCAAAGTAATCATCTTGAAATATTTTCATTTCCATTGGTGTTTGAACAATCTATATTATCATTTACTAAGGAAAATCATTATAGACCGTATCCAGATAAATGTTAAACAATCACGGGCTATAGAATAGATTAATGGATATGTTTTTCTTTTGATTCATTATTGCAAATCCATCTATTTCACTCCACTATAAGCATTACACATTCACTCGATAACCTCTCATTGGGAAACTAGTCCCATTATCCCCAATTGGAGCCACTACCTAAACAGAAAAGGAGTTGTCTTAAGGTCCAGACCGGGTGATTTTCCCTCTATGTTGAAGCATCGATTTTTGAGGCCTCAACATACTCCCATCAGCGCCATGTTTGATCTTGTAGAGACATTTCGAAGTGACCACAGACTTATCCTTGGGTCTAGAAACCACATCTCAGACATCATTATTCATGATTGAATCATATTCCTCGTTGATAACATCCTTCCAAACCTGTTGCTTCACAAATTTTTTGAATGTACAAGGTTCAAATTGTATAGTGGTACTGATTGCAACTAAGTACCATTAGTACCTATTCGACTTCTTGCTTTCATGAAATGTCCCCCTTGGTGCAATATGTTTCTCAGCATCTTCCAATGTATCTTTGAGCCACAAAGGCCTTTTTCTTGAAGTAGTGGGCTCACTGGGAGGTGGATTAATGGGATCCATTGGACCTTCAACATCGGGCATTGGTTCATCAGATGGAGGTTCATCCTGGTTTTTTGCACCAGCATCATCATTGTCCTTCCTAGGAATAGGAAGACCTCGAATCTTTCTGAGAGCAGAATCTTCATTGAAAGTGACATCATGACTTAATTCCACTTCCCTTTGACCTGGCACATAGATTCTATATGCCTTCAAAGTTTCATTGTAGTCCATAAACATTCCTTTCTTCCCAGATGCATCTAGTTTGTTTCTTTTCTCTTTTGGCACATGAAAGTATACAGGACAACCAAAAATTTTAAAATGAGAAACATAAAGTTTCTTGCCAGTGAATACTTCTTTGGGTGTGTTGAAGTCCAAAGCTTGATGTGGGCATCGGTTTGGACATACAAAGCGGTGTTGGCAGCTTCTCCTCATAAGAACTTCATAAGACCTTGATCATAAAGCATAACCAGGGTGGCTTCTATGATAATACGATTCTTCCTTTCGACAACACCATTTTGTTTAGGAGTATATGCGGTTGTGGTCTCCCTCTTAATGCTAGTTTCTCTACAATAGTCTTTGAATTCATTTGACTCATATTCGTTCCCATTATCGATCCTCAATATTTTGATCTTCTTCCTTGTTTGATTCTCAACCAACGCTTTGAAGGAACAAAGCCATTTGAATACTTCATCCTTTTTCTTTAAGAAATAGATCCATGTCTTGCGGGAGAAGTCATCCACAAAAATAAAATAATACAAACATCCACCCAAAGAAGTCACAGGCAACATAACTGATAGATCATAATGGATCAATTGAAAAATATTGGTGGTTTGAGTCTCACTTGAGGGGAATGGTCCCCTTGTATGTTTTCCAGCTTCACATCCTTAACAAACACCTTCATGATTTAAGTTGAATTTAGGAATCCCTGTGACCGTCATCCTTACATCAGGTAAGGCTTTGAAATGAAGGTGAGTAAATCTCTGGTGCCATAGTTCGGATTGAAGAGAAGTATCACAAGTCATTGCTCCCAACGGACTTCCTCCAACCTGATAGAGACCTTCAACCCTGAATCCAAGAGTGAATGCATCTCTTTGGTTCCTTTGCCAAATACAACCTTCCCATAAATGAATGTCACCTTAAAACCTTTGTCTTCCATCACAAAAATAGAAACCAATTTATTTTTTAAATCAGGTACATAGAGCACTTCTTGCAGGTGAAGGGTTTGATCTTGAATTAAGTGAATAGTAACAGTCCCAATTCCTTTCACGGCATAAGTGGCATTATCCTCATGTATAATCTCCATATTTGTCTTCTTTTCAACCAAGTTAGAGAGGGCTTCCTTGTACCCAGTGAAGTGCATTGAGGCACCACTATCAATCAACCAATGATCCAATGTATCTGGAGGAGAGGCGGTGGAGAGGGTAGAAATAATATAAAATTATTTTTTCTTTACAACATTAACTTCATCATACCTAGAGCTTCTCAACTTATTGGGAGGACGACCACCTCCATTTCGAGTAGTAGGAGCATTACTCTTTCCTTTGTTATTGAACCTATTGTTCCTTTGATTGGCATTCCCTTTGAAGTTGTTGTTATTATTGTCATCATCTCTTCGAGTATCCTTACTGTGAGGACATTCTCTAGCGAAGTGGCAAAGTGGTCAAACCTATTACAATTGAAGCACCTTCCTTTTCTTCCTTTTTTGAATCCCAACTTGAACTCTTGCCCTTGATTCCTTAGACCAAAATTGTTCCTTCTCTTAGAATGAGTGGAGAAGGCAGTAGGATTATTTCCATTTGAGGGCTTGTCTCTTTCGATCACCGTTATTTCTTCTTGAGTGCATTTGGCCAATAGTTCATCAAATCCCAGAATCCTATCATTATTGAGAATGGTAGTGTTGAAAACATCCTAATCTCTTGTAAGCCCCTCAAGAAAAATAAGAGAGAACTCCCTGTCGCTAATGATTTCACCAATATATAGCAGATTGTTCTTAATCTCGGTAATCCTCATGAAGTAGGATTGGATGGATTCTCCTCTATCCATCTTGATATCTTCCAGCTTGTTCTTGAGAAAGAGAATTTGATTTGCATTGTTTACTTTGAACATCCAAACCATATTTTCATACATCTCCTTAGAGAGAGAGAGAGAACAAATATCATAAATACAAGTCCAAAACATATTTTCCAAATCAATAGTGATATCAGCAGTCAATGTAGCCCTAACTAGAAAGTCAATGGTGGTCAAATCTGCCCCAAATTAACCTCAAATCAACTTGGTCAACAACATAATAGTACAACCTCCAAAGAGGGTCAAATTCAACCCAAAACAGCTCGGTCAACCCAAACAATCCTTGTTGTAATTTTTGCGGTCAAACCGAAAAGTCAATACTGCAGTCAATGTGGTCAAACTATCCCCAATCTCCTCGATTTGCATGCCAAAGAAGCGGTCTGAAAAGATCGAAGACCTAGCCCAAAACAAAGTCAACACTTGGTCAAAGTACCCAAGTCGACGTTGCCTTAATAACATAAATTTTGACCTCCTAAAATATGCCTTCCTTCCACACGTGCAAAGAAGAGAGAGCCTCCAAGTGTATGAACAAATCAAGATAGGAGAGAGAAGATGATGTGATGAGATGAGTAAGTGTCCAAATGAGAGAAGGGTCACTCCTATTTATATAATTCGTTGAGGGTGAGGAGACACATCCAGTGGGCTTCATGAGCCTACATTTGATTGAGGCCGACCTTGACATGAGAAGAATAAATTCAAATTCCATTTTTGCTTGTCAAAGTGAGATGATCTTTATATCAAAATTGTACCTCTCCGAAAGAGGAATCAAATGCAATAATCATCTCCACCATATGAGCTGTCCTAAGGTGAAAGTTGGCCCTAGTTTCCAATTTTAGCATATGGCTCTTGACATGTTTTCATAAGTTGTTGAATGGTTGATGAATGCATGATCTAACAAGTGTTATTGCAACTAGCTAAAGAGAGCTTGGAGCCTTCTTGGTGATTCTCAGGTGAAATTCAGAAGTCTATGATCAAATATGCATTCACGACCTATAGCTTACACGTTTACCATATGTTTGACAAAATTTCTATCATAAATTAAGCATATCTAGGTCAAGTTCTTGTTCAAGCTTCAAATGGTTGGCATTGTTAGCATCTTGTCTACGTTTATGGAAAGTTACAATGAGTTATGGGCAATCGTTTGGAGGCTAGCTTGAAAAGGTAGCTCAAATTCTGGATCTGCATGCACACAAGTGGATGATTTGGGTCAAACTGTATGGAGAATGGCTTATGAACGCGGCTGGAGGCCCATAACCGCATGCATGTTGTGTCGTGCGTGCGATTGGGGGTTAAGCTCGTGGAAAAGCAGTTCCAACTCAAGATCTAGTTATCAAAGGTTATGAACTAACTTCTGGGTGATCTAGTGTTCCTAAGGGATGTCAGTAAGTTGTTGGTGTGTCAGCCCCACATCCTCAACTAGAACTTGGAGGTTGGGTCATGTCATATTGACAAGTCTCATGTTTACCCTAGCGAGCTTGTGAAATTGGGTAAATGTGGGAGGGAGCGTTATAATTTTTCTTTGATGTTTCCGTATAAGAAAAAGAAGATGACATTCCAAGACACGACAATGAAGTCAAAATTGACAATACCCTCATTAGAAGATTTTAAAGATATCTCAAAAGTGATGCTTCAAGAAAATCAAAAGTTAATATCCAGGGTATAAAAAGAATTTGATGAAATTATCATAGATAAAAACAAAGAAATTTCTTGCTTAAAAGATCATGTTCATAAATTACTCGCATAAGTCAAGAAATCTAAGGCTATGAAATAATCATTAGAAAACATAATAGAGCAACTTATACAGAGAAAACCACCAAAGTCTTCAAGTAAAAACATCCAAGTTGATGAAAAGGGAGCAACATTGATCTAAATAATATCACAATTCAGAAAGATCCCAATCCAATTGAACTAAAGACATACTTGGTTGTTGCAATTCAAACGACTGAAATTCAAAGTGAATATCCATTGATTTAGTAAGTAACATTAGTGCATGAATGGATTCATATATCTGAAGTAATGTGAGAAATAGCCACAAGCATGACAAGTGAAAATCAAGTCACAAGTACTCATTGTCGACATCCAAATCATAAGAGCAGACATCTCAACCACTTAATGTATCAATATCAACCAGGACAAAAACAATTGACTCTTATTCCAAAAAATATTGATGTTATCACAATTAAGTCTTATGGAAACAATTCATTTCGTGTATCGAGTAAGTGCAAGGTTCCACAAAAGATCAAATCAGATGGTTAAATCATTTTTTAGTTTGATATTTTTGCTTAGCACTTAGAATTTCATATCGTCTTGTATCATCAAAGATGACAATTCCAAGAATTGGGAAAGATACAAAGACATTACTAGACAAAAAAGTTATCAAGCATTTTCATCAATATGCTTTGAGGACAAATCATTTCTAAAGAGGAAGAGAATGTTATGAACATAAATATGTCAATAGATGATAATGATAATAATAATAATTAATAACTAATAACTAATAACTCATATTAACAAAAGGACATGCCTCAAAAGACGATTATTTGTGAAAAGGCATCCCACCTATGTATATGAATGACACACATTGTATTCCAAATATCATTCGTTCATACATTTATTCAATATAACATATGATGTCCTCAATGGATTATTTTATATTCCAAAGTTTTCTAGATTACTTCACTTGAGCTAGGTTTGGCTATCACATATTGATGGTTTCTAACCACATTGGCACATTCTCCAAGGGTGCACTTCACATGGAGAATAATTATGATTTATTGGTGATTAAGGTAGTTACATGGCATAGTTTTTTAGGGTTCACCTCTCCTAGGTTTTCACTCATCCTTATTGGATGAATATACCAGCTACACTTGGCATTTTTTGACCTTCGTTGGAGAGCAACCTCACCTCTTTGACATGGCATATGCATTATTTTTTTTTTGGGTGGTTATAGAGGTTGTTACTGGGGGTAATTGGCAATTGGAGGATCGTGGAGTGAGATTAGTGATTGAAGATCAAAGCTTCGAGATGATGATAATGGGCTCCCTTACGTATCAAATTTGAATACTAATGAAGGAATGTAGTATTGTTGTTTTGTAATATGGTTTATTTTCTATGCTATTCATTTTTTGTAGAAACTTCTTGCTTTTATTTCAACATAAAAGTCTATTTATGAAACACAAAGCATCCACGAATAAGAAATGTGAGAAGGATACTGTTTGTCATGCACACACTCTCAGTAATATTCTGGATGAAGTGAACTTGTTCAAAGCTCAGTTTAATTCTATTTCTTGTCAACACATTTACAGGGAACATAATTGCAGTGCTGACGGGCTTTCCAAGGAAGCCACGATACTTCCCCAAGGAGAGTGGATGATAGAGGAACAAAGGGGTACAAATGAGTACTGCTACTATCATAGGCCATATAATGATCAGACTTATCACAGGGTAGAGAGTCCCTAATTTTTGAGTTTGCTTTTTGGTGATCATGCACAGACTATATGTATATATTTATTCAATACGTTATTTTGTTTATTTCCAGACTTTGCAGAAAGGACATCGCCCTAAGTGTAGACACTACAACAAAACAAGCAATTTGCGCCAGATTTAACACCAGATTTTAGTGCATTTTTTTCTCAATTGGGATGAGCAGCCTGGCGCTAAATCTGGCTCTATTGTACAATTTTTAAATCCTTTTTTGCACCAAATTTTGCATATTTTTTATACCAAATTTTGCATAATATTTTGCACCAAGATTTGCTTTGGTTTTACAACAGGTTTTGCTTCTATTTTTGTGCCATCTTTTGCATCTATTTTTGCATCATTTTTTCTTCCTATTTTGTGAAATTCTTTGCTTCTAGTTTTGTGTCGTAATTTTCATCGAGTTGGTGCCTTTTTTATACATCCATTTTGTGCCAGTTTTTGCATCTAGTCTTATGGCATTTTTTGCTTCTAATTTTGTACTCATTTTTACATCTATTTTTGTGCCAATTTTTGTGCCTTTTTTTACACCATTTTTTCCATCCAATTTTGCACCATATGTTGAATCTGATTTAGTGCCAAATTTTGCATGCATTTTTGCACCATTTTTTGTATCCACTTTTGCGTTTTATTTGTCTCCCTTTTTGGCATCTTATTTTGCACCATATTTTGCATCTAATTTTGAATCATTTGTTGCATCTAATTTAGCATTATTTTTAACACCATTTCTTGCATCCAATTTTGCATCCTTTTGAGCATCTAAATTTGCATCCTATGTTGAACCATGTGTTGCATCCACATTTGCATCCCATTTTGTGTCTATCTTTACATTCAATTTTGAGCCATTTTTTCGTCTACTTTTGAATTTGTTTTTGCACCAAGTTTTGAATCATTTGTTGCACCTCATTTTACATCCAATGTTGCATCTCAATTTGCATCCAAATTTGAGCCATTTTTATGCCCATTTTTGCACCATTTTTCTTCTTTTCTGTCCAATTTTGCATCCTAATTTTACGCCATTCTTTGCATCCTAATTTTGGTGTCCATTTTTTCATCCTTGTTTGTGCCCAATTTGGTATCTTTTTGTATGCCCTATTTTGTTCCCTTCTTTGTGTCTAATTTTGCACCCTTTTTTAATTTTACTTTAAAACCATTTTTGTGTCATTGTTTACATCTTGTTTTGATGGCTAGTTTAACATCCAATTCTACTCCCAATTTTTCATCCATGGTTACATCCACTTTTGGCTTGTTGTTTAGAGTTTTACTTTCATTTCCATTTATGACCCCCCTTTATGGTTTCATTTTACTAATTTCATTTCCATAGTGAAATATATTATAGTTTCTGATTATCATTTTGCTGTAGGATTTAATGCACGGTTATATGAACATAAAACCATCTCAGTTTATCCCAAAAGCCTAGGACAGACCGATTAAGAGAAAGGTTGTTCTAAAGCTTAAGATTCTTAATATATCAAGATGTAGAGTATAGATTAAGAAAAAGAGAAGGAATTCCTGTGATTCCTCGCATGCAGGTCTTCTTGTAGTTTTTAGTGTAGCTAGGAAGTGATCCTAACTAGCTCCAAAGCTTGGTCCTACACATAAGAGAGAGAATAAAGCAACCTTCACAACATAATATTTTGATAATCAAAACTATTATAAACATATAAATATCGTTGAATAAATAAATATAAACCAAAATCCCATACATTCATTAGTTAAATAGAATAAGTAAAAAATGAATAGAAACATGTGGAAGGTAGGACAATTGATCTATATTAATAAAGGAGTTTGAGTAAAGTTACAACCATCAGATGTAGTTGCAGCAACACCTCCCCCAACTCCTAGCTCCAAAACTCTCCCTCTCAAGATAGATCTCAATAGCATGACAGTACAAGAATTCCCATCATTTTGTCAATGGCCAAACCTCCAATATATAGGAAAGTGAAGGCTATGAATATTTCCCAAATTCCTCATTAGTTCAATTTGGGCAAAATATTTTGGGCGAATAATGTTTCCTCTTATAAAAATGACCTTTTCCACTTTGTAGATGCTTTTGTGCTTATGAAAAAGCTTCCTCATGCTTCATTGCTCTTTCTCGCTTTTGTATGCTTTTATTTTTTAGGAAAAAGCTAAAGAAGAGGATAAAGAGATCATATTCCACCATATTAGTTTCCAAAAGTGAACAAGAGTGTCAAATTAAAATTCTAGTTTGCTTATGTTTTAGTTTTTTTAAGTATATACTTAGTTTTAGTATTTTTTATTTTCTAAAAGAATATATTTAGTTCTTGGTATTTTTTTCTATAAGAAAAATTATATTTTGTTTTTATAAAAATGGATTTTAAACATTCCATTCATTTTAAATTTGTGATTTTATGATAGGAGTTTAAATTATATATAAAAAAGTAACTTAATGTCATGTGTTGTGTCGCTTATAAAATGGGCTTGGGTTTTCTTAATGCAATAAACTAATTATGTTCTTCATTATATTGTGAGATGTTCAACTTGAACCTAATAAAACAATAAAGTTAAAATAGGTTTTCCTTTGTCCTTTGGAGATCTTTGTCCCCATTAATATTGGTCTTAATAGATTAATTGTCTTATGGTGGCCTTGAGTGGTCACTTCCATTAGTTGCATGCTTTTTAGTTTTCTGTTAGTGACATTTCATAGGTTTGATAACATGTTATTTAATTGATCAAAATGTGTTATTGTCCACACTATTGTTAAATATTAATATTAAATATGTTGGTTTGTTATCATGGTTTAGAAAAACATTCCCAAAAGGTTTATAGATTTTATTTTATAATGTAATAATTCATTGCTTGCTGAAATTGTTTTGGATATTTTTTTTAATGATTCATTGATTGATGAAATTGTTATGCATATTTTTTTAAGTATATTAACTTGTATGTGATAAATTCAAATGTCACCTCTTTTTTAGATTTTCATTGGTCAATTTCCCTTAAGGCCATCAAGTTCACCATTTGGTCCCAGGTTAAGGAAACATAGGAGTCATGAATGGAATTGACCAAGCACTTAAATCTTGAAACATGTTTTTTTAGTCACATTATACTTCCTTTCTATGTAAATTCTCGATGAAAATAGTCTCATGGAACATGAGGGGCCTCAATAGTAAAGGAAAACAAAGACAACTAAATTAAAAATGGTACGAAAAGAACCCATCAATAATGTTGATATAAGAAACAAAAATATTAAGTGAGGTTCTACCTCATATAATTAGCAAATGGGGGAGGAATTTCTAGGTAGTAGTGATTGATGCTTAGAGATACTTGGGTGGAATGGTTATTACTTGGAATGATCAGGACATCAAAGTTACCAACATGTTTACCTCTTTTCGCATTATGAAAATACAATCTTAGTTAATTGACATCGAGGACAACTACCATGTATACAATGTCTATGACTCCAATATCACAAATGGAACACCTCTATTTCTCAATTCTATTTCCAACACAAGTAATTTATACTCCCCATCTCCATGGATTATTAGGAGTGACTTCAATATTATCAAGTGTCCCGAGGAAAAGAAAGGATGAATCACAATGTTTAACAAGATATTTTGTAAGCTATGCCATTAAAGCCCTAAAGTAGTCTCCATTAAAGTTTTCAAGCAACGAGTCTCCAACCCACACATGTTGATCAATGAGATGTAATACATGTGTGTGTGGTGACTAAATTAATACATTGTTCTAATAACTCCACAAACTTATGTATTTCAATCCATCACATAAATTGACAGTAGTGTGACATAAGTAAACCAAGAGTAGACATGAAACCCTTAGGCAACAAACATTCCCTAGATCCTCAATTAGGTGCTTAAATGATGAAGTGAAAATGCAAGTGGAAAATAGGACTTCATTATTTAACCATCACAAACATGTGATCAAATGTGACTAGGAGTGTATATATTCATATGATTTCCGAAGAGGGAGTGAATGCATGAGTTATCATTCATTGGGCCTTATTTTTCTTTCTTTTTCTTTTTCTTATATATAGGACATAGGGAATAATGTTTTCATAAGTTTGGCACAACTCATAGATATAACATTTACACGAATTTTCACTTCAACCTTAGAGTTTAGACATAGATAAATCATTATAGTGTATAATTAATTATTTTGGCTTTCACTTTTTGATTTTATTTCATCATAGATAACAAAAGAGGAAATATTTTCCCACAAATCTATGAATGCTTAATCATAAAGGCTTCATGCGATGAAAACAAATTAATGATGTTATTCTCTATGAAAATGATGGGAATTCTTGAGAAAAGCTTATGCTTGTGGATGTCTCCTCTCTCTTTGAGAGGGAGTGAGGGTAGACACCATATTATCCATGTGCCATGTACTATGTCCAGGACTAACAGCCGTCAACCTAGTAAAGACACCAATAGGGAGAATGGTGGATTAGATAAACATCTACTACAAATATTCTTTGAGAATTTGTACTTTGACTAGGACTAACTACCATAAGTCAAGTACATTAATCCAAGATAAGAATAGTCATGAGGATCGACATTTCCTGGTGTCAAATATTATGATATGGATTAGGAAATAATCATGTGAGGACATACCTATTGAACATCCTGGTGGGATAAGTGCCTAGAGAGGTAGTGGTGTCCAAATTTATGCCTCCCAACATTGTGCTCTGATCTAATGGAGAGATAGAACTTGTTAGTCAAGCCCTTGCTATTTTGACAATGTTGGCTATGATGATGTAAATCATCATTGACACTTATCAATCCAGATCCCTTCTTATATGAATATTTAAACATGAAAGTACTTTTTTGTCTCATTATAGGTACCTCCCTAGTTTAGAGGGAGTGTCATCATCTTCATTATCACCATCATCAGCACCATCATCATCATCATCATCATCACCATCATCATCATGATTATGGACATTGTCGTCAATTGTGCATAATTATAGGTATCGTAAGAGATATAAACAACCTAAAAAAATTTACGAGTGTTCGAAAAGGGTTGTTAGGACACATGATATATGAAAGCGAAATAACAACTTCCTTTTTTAGACTTGATCGATGATCATCATCATCACTACCATTATCATCGGCATTATAACTGTCATCACCCCCATCATCATAATTAATATAATTTCTATCATAATTGTTGTCATCTTCATCATGAACATCATAATCATCATTCATGTCATTATTGTTGTTGATGATGACCAAGATGAAAATAATGATAATGATGATCAGAAGGTGATGACTTGGAAGATGATGCCAAAGACAATGATTATGATTATAACCATGACAGCATTGAAAAATTGGGAAGAATGGCCAAGGTCATTAGCATCGTCATCATCATTGTCATTGTAACCCCCATTGTCTTTATCATCATTGTCATTATCATACCAATCACAATTCATGTGATTGTCATCATGTTCATTATAATCACCATTATAATTATTGACATTGTCATCATTTGTTCATAATTTTCAATGTCATAAGAAATATCGTCAATGCAAAAAATATGATGTGTGTTGGAAAAGGGATGCAAAAGTGAACAAAAAAAATGGGGGCAAAAATAGATGTAAAATTGGATGAAGAGTGGACACAACATAAGTAGATGCAAAACAAGACAGAAAAATTGACACAAAAGTGGATGAAAAAGTAGATGCAATAGTTTATGAAAACTTGGACACAAAATAAGATGCAAACATGGATGAAAAAGTGGAAGAAAACATGGGAGCAATAGTAGACATAAAACTTAGCATGAATTGTGGTGAAAAAAATGTAGATACAACAACAAATGTAAGAAAAGACACGAACTTGAATGCAAAAAGGAGGTAAACTTGGATGCAAAAAGGGATATAAACATGGACCAAACATGGGTGCAATAGTGGACACAAAATTAGTTGCAAAATTGGACGAATCAAAAGTGGATGAAAAAGTAGATTCAAAATGTGATGCAAAAAAAAAAAAAAATATTTGATGCAAAATTGGACACAGAAGAGGATGCAAATGTGGATGCAATAGTGGAAGAAAATGTGGGTTGCAAATATAGGCATAAGATATGGCACAAATCATAGCACAAAAAAATTGGATGAGTAAGTGGATTTAATAATAGACACACAAAAAAGACACAAACTTAGATGCTATAAGGGATGTAAAAAGTGGATGCAAACACGGGTGCAATAGAAGAAACAAAATTGGATGCAAAAGAAGATATAAAATGGGACACAAAATCCAACACAAAGTGGATGCAAAATAGATGCAATATTTTATGCAAAAGAGGATGCGAAGATGGATGCAAAATTGGAAGCAAACACGGGTACAATAGTAAGTACAAAACATCGCACAAATTGTGTCACAAAAAAAGTGGATGTAATGATAGATGCAAAAAGGGATGCAAAAGTGGGCATAAACATGGGTGCAACAATGGATGCAAAATAGGATGCAAAAGTTGATGCAACAAAATTCAATGCAAAAGTATATGCAATATGAGACACAAGACCTGACGCAAATATTGTCACAAAAGTGGATACAAAAAGGGATGCAAAAATAGATGAAAAACTAGACACAAACATAGATGCAAAACTTGGCACAAAGGGGATGCAAAAAATATGAAAAAATGGATGCAAAAAATGATTCAAAAAATGATGCAAAAGAGGATGCAAGAGATGATGCAAAAGTTTATGCAAGTGTAGGCACAAAAAGTGGATGCAATAGAGGATGAAAAAGTTGGTGAAACAAAATTAGGTGTCAAACCTGATGCAAAATGTGGTGCAAAGAATGGTGCAAAAACTAGCATAAAACCTGCTGTAAAACTTGGTGTAAAATCTAGTGCAAAACCTATTACAATACCTGGTGCTAAACTTGATGTAAGACTTGGTGCAAAACTTGGTGCAAACTTTGCATCAATTTTTGCACCATATTTGATAAATGGACACAAATAACACCAAAAATGGGCTCTAGAGGAAAAAAAGGAAGCAAAAAGGGATGCTAATCACAGGGTTTTGTTGTAGTGAGAATGTTAATATTGTAAATAACAACCATGTTTATAATTTATCAGACAAAAAACTGAACACCTTGCGTGGTGAAGAATGATATATGCATCTTCTTTTGACAAAACTAAGCACCATTTTTTATTATGGCTCACAGAGATGGCCAAGGGCCAATGAAGCATATGTTGAAAGGCATCTACTACATGTAATTTTTCAAATATAATAAAAGATTACGATTTTTCCAGTGGAAAAAAAGTAATGTGAGAAGGCTTTCTCTTTTGTCATATTTATGCCATGTTTATTTTCTTATATCACATTTGTTCATTGAATAATATTTTAACTAATAAAACAACATGTTTATGTTAATTTGGCAAAGTGAACCCTCCAAGATTAATTTCCATGTCATAATTTCTAATAAACACCTCAAGGTTTAATGTATCAAACAAGCCCACTTTTCTTTAGGTACAAACTAATCACTGAAGGTTTCACATTAAGTATTTCATCTAAGTAGGCGGGAGGTGTCAAAATAGTCTTTCTATTTCGTAGCCTATCTTGAAATTGCTGATTGTGATAATTTAATCCATTCATTTTGTAATGTCTCATGACTCTATTAACCCTTAGATTCATAGGCACTAGTTCCTCACCATTCCATTTCGTTTTTCTTTTTTATCTTTCCTCTCTTTTATTTCCCATGTCCCCTTTCCCATTCCACTTCACTTCCACTTACTACAACCACTTTGGTTTATCAAGGCTTACTCTTCATTTCCACCTTGAGCCTCCACTCCATAGCCTTGAGGGTGATAAATTAATCCATTCATTTTATTATGATTCATGACTCTATTAGCCCTTCGATTAATAGACATTGGTTCCTCATCATTTCATTTGCTTATTTCTCCTCTCCCCCCCTATATTTCCCACATTCCTTTTCCCATTTCAACTCCATTCCACATACTACAACCACTTTGGTTTATCAAGGATGACTCTTCATTTTCCCCTTGAGCCTCCACTCCATAGCCTCGATAAATCCATCCTTACAAAATCACCTATTGAGTTGGAGAAGATCTAACCAAAAGAGAGAGGAAGAGTTATTGGGGTGATAATGCGTAGCCTTTCTAAGCTGCAGAAGACAAACCCCTTAATACTTAGGGCTTTACATCAATTGGTGGCGCTAGATTTTGTTGTAACAATGAGCATTGGTTTACAACAACATATAAGGCTCAACGTTCCATGATCCCTGTGTCAATGAGGTGCCCAATGAGTTAGTAAATATGTTATTTCCATAATGGTTGATTGCTCACCTAATGAATATGTGTACTTGCTTAACCTCCTCGTCTCCCTTCTCTGTCTCCCATGTAGGATGTGTTGCATTGGTGTATATATAATACTAAACAATCAAACACATCCTGTTTAATGTTTGAAATAATTTCTGCATCTTTTTTCTTGTAATCTATCAACCTTTAGCAAAAGAATCTACTCTATATATATATATGAAATAATAAATAAGCAAAAGAATCTACTTTCTCTATATATGAAATAATAAATAATGGAACAAGTCACAATGTGCCTTAGAACAATTTCTATCTCCTCTATCTCCTCTCTAATGAGGTATATCAATCGTCGACAAAAGATAGAGCTCATTATTTAGCCCGAAGGATATTGGAATTGGGTCAAATGACATTGCCACAACTTAAGGATGTAATAGAAAAATAGGGTTGCCACAACTTAAATATGTAATAGAAAAATAAGATAATCATAGGATTTGTGAAACTATGTTTGATATTTGTTGCATTTTGATGTTAAAAGACTTACATGCTCTTTCTTGTATATTTTTCTACTGTTGTAATAATTTTGATTTTAAACCATAATGAATTGGTAATAAATCGTAATAATTTCGACGAAATTTATGATCAAATCTTGTGATTAATACTATAATACTAGAGATATATCCAACAACTTTGTAATTAATATTATAATATCACAAATATATCCAACAACATATAAACCAAATATACTTATAACTTATGACTGAACAAAAAACAAAACATAATAAAGACATCATAGAGAAAAACCTAACATTATAACCTTTATCCGAGTAAGCCCAACACATTTCTTAAAAATTAAATAATGGTCGATGAAAGTAATCGTAATCTTACAGAAATGCGATTCCGAGTAAATATCGTACCGTAAGGTACTTTTGTCCAACCCTTCGTTCGGAAATAAGATAATCCACACAATCCCTTGGGACTGGGAGACTGCTTAAACCCTACCATAAACCCTCCGCAGAAGCTCGCTAGACTTCACTCACCGCTGGTGCTACGGGTGCTCGAAACACGATGGCGATGCATCGAATTTTCCTGCGTAAATCAACCTCTGCTCTACGATTTTTTTCACAAAAATCCACTCCCAACACTATGTTCTCCATTTTTTCCTCCCAACGATCAAACAAGTCGCCCACATTTTCCCAGAAGTTAATCTCGGATCATTCAGCCTTTCTTCCATTTTCTCTGCAGTCCATGCGTCTCAGCACAGCCTCGGGTGAGGAATTGCGAGAGAAACAAGCCGCAGATGAATCCATGAACGGAGAAAAAAAGATAGGCAATGAGAATTCGGGCGCGAATAGCTCCTCCGGCGACCAAAGCGCCTCAGACGGCGACTCGAATTCACCCGAAGACGCAGATCAAATATTCCAGAAGATGAAAGAAACGGGCCTGGTTCCCAACGCCGTTGCCATGCTGGATGGCCTCTCCAAGGACGGGCTGGTGCAGGAGGCCATGAAGTTATTCGGTGAAATGCGGGAGAAAGGGAACATACCCGAAGTTGTGATCTACACGGCCGTCGTCGAAGGGTTTTGCAGGGCAAAGAAGCTTGATGACGCCAAGAGAATATTCAAGAAAATGAAGGACAATGGCGTTGTGCCGAATGCTTTCAGCTATTGCATATTGATTCAGGGTTTATGCAAAGACAAAAGGCTGGAGGAAGCCGTAGATTACAGTCTCGAAATGCTTGACCAAGGTTGGCGCCCTAACGTTGCCAGTTTTGTTTCGATCATCGACGGTTTCTGCAAGGAACTAAGATCAGATGAGGCCAAGGGGGTTATTAATCAGTTCAAGGAAAAGGGTTTCATTGCAGACGAGAAGGCTGTTCGGGAGTATATGGATAAGAAGGGACCCTTTTTCCCGTCTGTTTGGGAAGCTATATTTGGGAAGAGAGCAGCGCGTGGCACAATATAGGATTTCAAAATGGGTTCCTGAAATGAAATAGGATCGCTGAGGTTTTAATTGATCCCTGGGAGGAAGATACCTGATGGACTTGATACTGTACTTTGAATTTTTTTGGGTGTCGGTCAGCCTGTGTTATTTCGCTATATGTTTAGCTGTTCTGGCATCTGGGTACGCAGCTGCTCCATTTCAGGTTTACCTACAGCATCGCAATGCCCCTTAGGGAAAAAGTTAAAGTAAGATTATTCGAGCGTTGTAGGCTTGATCTGTGGAGTTTCTTTTTTATTTTTGGTCTTGAATTTACATCTTGTATTTAATATTGAATGTTGGATTTTATCTTGGTTGCATCAACTGTCAATATTTATCCAGTTGAATGTTGCACGTGGTCCTTGTCTTGAAGAACATTCAAAGAATGCCTGTTCAGAGTTCAGGTAAAGTGTTTTATCCATTTGAATTTTGCACGTGGTCCTTGTCCTTAAGAACATTTAAAGAATTCCTTTTGAGAGTTCAGGTAAAGTGTTTGGGTATATGAAGTCAGAAACAATGAGGGTAACATTCTATATTTATGTTCCTTATCGGTGTTCATTCCAATTGATCGTTTGGGGACCACGCACGATGAAGATAGGATTTTTAGGTGTAGTCATTTCGGTAGGAAATATAATATTATTCTTAGGTTTGGGATCTATGCCCACTGCTAGCTTTTGGATTGATTTTCAATTTTCCACTGCTTTCTATTAAGTAAAAATTTCGGGGCCATTTTGCAAACATTTGGAGGAGAAAATTCAAATTAAATTTTTTAAGATACCTAAGGTTCTACTTCGAGAGAACCATGTTCTGTGGAGTTTAGTTATCCTCGTTGACTTTACCCTCAATCACTTTAACCAAAACTGTGAGAATGAAATGGAATGTGATCAGGAGCTCAGCTTAACTTATTGTAAAGTGGTCCTAAAAAAAAAAAAAAATGTGGAAAACTTTTTTAGGCCGTAAACATTTCAGTCTTTAAAGTGTTCCAGTGGATACTTGAGAAGCATGTGAGTATGGCATTTTTGTTTTCAAATTTTCCCTTACATTGATTGATCTTGGTTGACACACTGTACCGTTCAGTCCAAGTGGCTCTTATGTACGTGCTTTTTGTGTTCTTAGTTCTGAAACATACATGTGTACACATTATCTTAATATTTGATATCTTGATCATTTCCCTTCATGAAGAACCAAATGACATTAGGAATTGAATGGATTAGTGTATGTGGAAATGCCGACCTCTTGAAAGATAGTCAATGCCCAAACTTTGTCATAGGAGGTTTCCTTGATTTTTCTTTCCTCTTTACCTTTTTGTTAACATTTTTTCTGTAATATCTACTTCCCACAGTAAAAACTGTTTATAATTCCGTTATTTTACCTTCTCATTCTTTTTCTATGCCTTCTGAAACCTTTTCTGTCTAGAGATGAAGTGTAAGTTAAAAATTTTAAATCTATCATTAATGAGGAATTCCTTTATCTGTTTCAGAAAGATCAACATTTATGTTTGAAATTTGTTGCGTGAAGACATCAGGTCTCACTAACATTGCTCTACATGTCAAGCGATCATATTTAAGGCAATGAGATGACTGAAAATTGTTGGTAGAATGTGACAGCTTGATGTAGAACAAGTTTATAAGATTCATGAATGATTTGCTTCCATCAGTTGATAAAGAGTTCACTTTTTGTGGATGGTCAAGGCACATTTTTGAACCAACAATAGGCTCAAGTCAAGGTTTCCAGGATTCTTTGTCACAGATGTGGAGGTGAGGGGAAGTATGCCATTCTCAAAATTAGGATACAGAATTTGTGGATGCATGACATGTAATAACACAGATGCACACATACATACAACTATTTTCTAGAGAGAGAGAGTATAATAGTTTTTTTCTCAATGCGCACGAGAGTGCGTAGTCTATAGGCCAAGATATTCCCTAATTTACCAGGATCCAGATCCAGATCTGCCAACAATGGATATAAAAAAAGTATAAATATATCTGTTTTTTTTGTTTGCTAATTTGTCCATGACATGAGGGACTAGCCTTTGGTTAAGAAACTGCGACTTAGAGGCATCTATGTTAGTTTCTGTAGCATTGGATGTGTTCTAGCCACGAAATTTGGTGGAGAGGCTAGAATACATGAGATCTCCAAAACCGAGAAATCGTTTATGGAAATTCCACCTAGAAGTATCTCAATTAGATTATTAACCGTTTTCTAAATATTTTCTAAGTTTAAACTTAGGGAATATGGTTAATTAATCAATGTTAATTGAAATACGGTGAGAATGGTCTAGAAACTCACATGGATCGACTTCAAGATGATCCTAGCCCTTGATTAAGATTTAATCTTGGCTGTTGGAGACCCATTAGAGGATTATAAGAAGTTGATGGGCACTTGGAGAAGATACACCAACAATTCAATTTAATCAACTGTCGGACAACTAGAATTCGAAGCAGTGAGTGAGGGGCAGAGACACTGAGGAGATTTTCTAGATTCAGAGAGGCAACAAC
This sequence comes from Pinus taeda, assembly GCA_000404065.3. Taxonomy (NCBI): domain Eukaryota; kingdom Viridiplantae; phylum Streptophyta; class Pinopsida; order Pinales; family Pinaceae; genus Pinus; species Pinus taeda. The sequence continues at coordinate 68,846 of APFE030598888.1, forward strand.
AAGTAACAGAAGTGATCCACCCGGAAGCAGCGCAAAGATTGCGCAGAGGTTGACGTAGAGCAGTTCGATTTAGCTGATGAGGAGGTCAATTAAGTTTTTAGAGGCTGGGAAAGTCTTCCAGAGGGCTGGAGAGTCACTTCCAGCTGCAGAGGCAAGCTAGACGACTTGCTTGAGGCAAAATCGAGGCACACGTGTGAGAGACAACGCATAAGGGCTCACGCGAGTGTTTGTACAATCAATTTTCTGTAGAAGGCAGTGCCGAGATTGCTTATGGGGTGAGATAATTTTTCTCTCTAATTGTTTCTGTTAGATACTCGCTGATTGGATTGCCAGTTGGGAATCCATAGATTGTATTCAGATTTCACTCTTGCATAATAAAATAAAACTCTCATTTGCTGCACCGGTTTTCCTGCATTGGGTTTTTCTAGGGACTTTTGTCCAAAAACAAAGGTGTTATTTTTATGTGTGTGCTAGTATCTTCTTAGTTCCAAAGCTATTTATTTTCACTGTTTTATTTGTAAAGGTTGCAGTGTGTTTATTTCGATGTTGTCATAGCAATAAACTGAATAATTAATAATTTAGTTAGGAGAAATAATACCAGTTGCTGCAATAGGATTCCAGTTTGTGGAATTTTCAAATGGTATCAGAGCGTGAGTGATCAGTTGGGAAGCTCAGAAGCGGAGAAGAGAATTTCCGTTCTCAGATGGAGCAACATACCGAAATTCTTGAGGCAACACAGTTCATTGCTCGGCAGACTGAGTTGCTTGGGGAAGTTCAATTTTTCAGTGCAGAGTGGCAGAAAAATTCGACTTTCCAGATTGAGTGATTCTAGTGGGAAGAGAGAGCAACAACAACTCAGATTTTTGCTGAGCAAATTTCTGGTTGGACGCAAAGGGTTTTGCAGTAGCAAGACCAACATCAGGTGGAAGAGAAAAGTACACACAGAGAGGAATTTCCAGATTTTTCAGAGGGTTTCCAAATCTAGTTTTCTGGAGAAATTTTTGGATTTCAAGTTGTAGCAGGCAGTGCGGGTTTTGCCAAAGCAGCCAGTTTTCAGAGGACATTTAGAAAGGCTGAGCGAGTATTCTCAGAGAGCAACTGAAGGCATAACAAGGTAGACAGTAGCAGTTTTGTGCATTCTAGGAGGGAGTCCGAGTTTCAGAGTTGTTAGTCGAGCAGGAAAGGGAGGAGATTCCTGTTTAGTTCTCCAGTTTTTTGAGTTTCGCAGATTTTGCAACTTTGCAGAGATGACCATACGAGATTGCCTAAGGAGGCCGTACGAGTTAGTCAGAATGCAAATTTGGGCAACAGATCGACTTGCAGTTGTCAGAGATAGGTACTAGAGAAAGTGCGAGTTGTCTTGTGTGGGTTGCAAAGCAAAGAAAGGTCCCAGTAAGGGACAAGGCTCAAAAGGAGATAATAGGGCACCAAATCCAGGAAGAGGAGGAGTATGAGATGTTGGATTTTGAGTAGCTTGGGAGGTACTCCAAGCCCTAGGGTTTAGGTTTTATAGGTTGGAGCACCACAAAAGTCACATGTTGGCTTGGAACATAAGGTTGGAGTTTTGTACCTTAAGGAGTTGGGCCAAAACCTTGAGGCATTTGAGCATGAGAAAATTTGAGGTGATATAGGATGTCAAGACAAAACCAACGCATCGAGAATTACTCAAATCAAAGCTCTAGTTTAAGAGATATTAATTTTTGTTTGTCACTGTCATGTTTTGTGCAAGTCGGCTTGGCTTTGGAAGGACTTGTTGGCAATTGACAAGGATTCGTTGAAGCCCTCATTGAGTGATATAAATATGAGGTGAGTGAGGCTCATTTAGAGCATCCATGTGCAACATTTCATTGTGAAAACATTACTTGTGGAAGCCGCAACTCAAAGAAGAGAAGGCCGAGGTGCATAAGGGATAGTTTTGGGTCCTTTTGTATGATTTTGACAGGGCCAAGGAGCAATAGAGGAATCCGAGTAGATCTGGGCTTTTTTGGTGCAAGGTTATGGTTGGTTTCTCACTGTTTGACTAGGCCACAGGCCTTGTAGTTGTCACAGAGGCACCACAGGCTTGTTCTAGCCTCTAGGCTTGCTGAGAGGGCCATAAGGCCTATTTCTCATTGCAAAGGAAGTGGAACAGACAATGTGGGAAGGGAGCTAAGGAAAGGAGGGAAATTGCAATGATAAAGAACACTGTTGCGGTGGTTGGAGAAGGCTAACAGGGTCTGCGTTGATGCCCTAACCATAATGTTATCCTACAATAGTTGCACCAACTAACATGTACAAGTATGTTGTTGTTTTCTATGTTGAATTGTTGTTGGATGGGTGGTGTCCAAATGTGGACAAATTTGCAGCCCATGGGAGCCAATTGTTGAGGTTGACTTGGGTGGTTGGAAACCTCAATTAGGAGTAGATCTCACAGTGAATTGAAGACAAGAGGTATTGAACATCATTGTTTCATTGGAGGGAAGCATGCAAATGTCTAAGAGTAGCCCTTGATAAGTTGTCTTAAAGGGAGTGTGACAACTAAAGGTTGGGTGAAGTTGATGAGCCTAATGTGCAGTGCATTGATGGACTGCTAGGTTGGTAGATTGGAGCTCAGGTATTGGCCAACCTAGAAGAATAGATTGGATCATCTTGTGTTCATTGTAGCAGAAGTGACTTGCAACAGTGATAGGTGGCAACCCTCCTGGAGACTCTGTGTTGTCTTTTGATGGACTAAGGGGCACTAAGGAGAAAAATGGAAGCGAAGGACTGACAAGACGAGATACGACATAGAGCTGCAGCAAGATTGTCATTGTATCTTGTATTCTTGTACTTGTGGATAATTGAGGTTCATTATCCCTTGTATGGGAGCCTTAGATAGTTATGTTATATGTTTATTAATATAATGAAGTTGGGTTGATATTTTTTAAAAAGTTGTTTATACTTGTGCATGTGTGATTTACTGCAATTTATATTCTGCTGTGCAAAGTAGTTTTGTTGAGATTCTTGGTTTGGTAGCGTCAAAGATTTTAAGATTCTATCCTAGACACCAAGGTCATGGAAAATCAACATGAGACTCCATTGTGCCGAGTGGGCATGATCCAGTGCAGAAGTAACAAGGAGATCAGTGAGATTAGTTCCAGTTGTTGCAGCTGGATCATCACCTTTGCTACAGGAGCCCACAGTATCATAGTAGTAAGTTTAGTGTCAGCAAACGCAATCTATCATTAAACAATTGCAAATCTCGCTGCAATCAGTGCCCGAGAGACAGTTGCAGTGCTAGATGCAGTGACACAGGTAGTGTGAATTGCCCAATTATAGCAGTTCCAGCCAGGAGATTCCTAATGCAGAGCTACGCAGTCCAATTTCTAGCACAGGAGGACAATGCAAGTTGCCAAGAGGGAGCAGAGAGATTTCCCAAAGGGAGATTGAGACTCAGAGGGAGGCTAGCTTCAGAGAGAGCAACCCTATGGAAGCTAATTCTCCAGGATATGAGATATTAGACTCATTATTGCAGTAATTGCAACAATAGTGTAGAGGTAGCAACAACAATACGAATATATTAGAGTCCCAGAGTTGTAGAGTTGGGCAAGATCCTTGAGGTGTCCTCCTCGTGGATCAGTACCTTGCTATAGGGGCCCATAGTATTCAGTAGCAAGATGGATCAATGGCAGTTGATGCAATCAGTACCATAGTGACAGTTGCAGGCTAGTAGCAGTCAGATGTTGAGGAGCACAGAGCAGTGTTGACAGTAGAGCAGGTGGCTCAGTGTAGAGTTAGCAACAACACAGATTCTTTAGTGACATTGTAGATGCTAGTAGCAGTCAGAGATTCGGGAGACAGATGCACTGTATTGAAAGTAGTTGATTCAGTATTTTGGATGCTTCTCAGTTGTAGTTGTTGCAATTGCAACAACAACTGATGAGACGAAGTTACAATGCAGATGTAGTGTTGGCAACAATGTGGCAGTTTCAGGAGTAGCACATATGCAACATCAGAGTTGCGCTGTGGTTGGTGGGCAGTATGGCCAGACATCAGCAATGTGACATGAGGTGATACAGAGACATGGTGTTGTGGTAGGATGTGCAGCACTAGAGAGAACACAGTCCTCACTAAGAGGGAGTGTTAGTTTCTGTAGCATCGAATGTGTTCTAGTCACAAAATTTGGTGGAGATGCTAGAATACATGAGATCTCCAAAACCCAGAAATAATTTCTCGAAACTCCACCTAGAAGTATCTCAATTAGATTATTAGCCGATTTTTAAATATTTCCTTAGTCTAAACTTAGGGAATATGGTTAATTGATCAGTATTAATTGAGATAAGGTGAGAATAGTCTAGAAACTCACACGGATAAACTTCAAGATAATTCTAGCCCTTGATTAAGTTTAATCTTGGCCGTTGAAGAAGAAACAGATGATTATAAGAAGAAGTCGATGGGCACTTGGAGAAGATACACCAACAATTCAATTTCCTTTGCAGATCAATTTCGAGAGTAGTAGCAGTCAGTTGCCGGACAACCAGCGATCGAAGCAGTGAGTGAGGGGCAGGGATAGTGGGTCTGAAAGAGATTTTCCAGATCGGAGAGGCAACAACAAGTGACATAAGTGATCCACCCAAAAGCAACGTAGAGGATGACGCAAAGCAGTTCAATTTTGCTAAGGAGGAGGTCGATTCAGTTTTTAGAGGTTGGGAAAGTCTTCCAGAGGGTTAGAGAGTCACTTCCAGTGGCAGAGGCAGGCTAGACGACTTGCTCAGAGGCAAAATCAAGCCACACATGTGAGAGAGCGCAGAAGGGCTCACGCTGGGGTTTGAACAACCAATTTTTTGTAGAAGCCAGTGTTGGGATTGCTTGTGGAGTGAGCGAATTTTTCTCTAATTGTTTTTGTCATACACTTGCTGATTGGATTGCCAATTGGGCATCCATAGATTGTACTCAGATTTCACTGTGTTGGGATTGCTTGTGGAGTGAGCGAATTTTTCTCTAATTGTTTTTGTCATACACTTGCTGATTGGATTGCCAATTGGGCATCCATAGATTGTACTCAGATTTCACTGTTGCATAATAAAATAAAGTTCTCATCTGTTGCACCGCTTTTCCCACATTGGGTTTTCCTAGGGACTTTTGCCCAAAAACAACAATGTTATTTTTATGTGTGTGTGCTAGTATTTTCTCAGTTCCAACGTTATTTATTTCCGCAGTTTTCTTTGTGAAGGTTGCAGTGTGTTTATTTCGATGTTTCTGTAGCAATAAACTGAATAATTAATTTATCAGTTAAGAGAAATAATACGAGTTGCTGCAATAGGATTCTAGTTTGCGGAATTTTCACAATCTAAGCCATCAAAATCATCTGGGGGTCGCAATTAGCTTGGGCCACACCAACCCTTAACATGGCTGGATATGTTGTACCCACAGGGTTTCGAACTTGGGACCTACACAAAAGGAATTCCTTAATGGAACACCCTGTCCTCAATTGTTTTACATCTAATGGGTAAGATAGGGGTAAGATAAATATATTTTTATAATTTGGAAAAGAAAACATATATAATTCAAATATATTGCAATAAGCAATGCTCATATTACATTATGATACATATGTATCATAATTTTTTTTTTATCTACAATATGATACATAGTACATTATGATTTAATCTCTAATACATTATGATTCAATATCATATGATTTCTATATATATAACTTATTGCAACAAAACATTTTACTTGTCATGTATCAGAGAATGAATCACAACGTTAAAACAATATATTAATTATTTTTGAATTAACAATAAATTGCACGCATAGCACAACAATAAATTGTATGCATATTCTCAGTTTAGGGTTACAATAGAGAACAAAACAACATAATTTTATGAATGGAACAACAGTTTTTGTGCATATTCTTAGTTTAGGGCCACAATATGCTGCTGCTATTTGAGATTTAGCCCAGAAACTATTTAAGAGGAGAATGAGATTCAGCCTATGTTGCACAAAACAACTTACCTGTAACTAAACTTTGATGAAGAGATGGTTTCAACAAGCAAGCACAAGTAAACATTAACCCTTTTAAAAAAAATGTATGTTTTGGAATCTTCACTTGCTGGGTGCATTGATTCCTAGGGGAAGATCCTGGCTGTTTTCAAACTTGGGAGGCAAATCCTAGATGGATCCTGTTGTATCTGGGGATCTGTGGATCTAGGTTGCCTCCAGGGTGCATTATGTAAGACAAGATATTACATCCTGAGTCATTTCATGGTAATGTTAAAAATTTAACATTACCATTGATTTCCAGTGTTGCTAGGATTGAGATGTGTGAGGAAAATGCAAGGGGAGACATGCTTTTCTTGGAGGGGCTGTTTTTGGAGGGTAACGGGTCCAAATTTCCCTCAAAACCACTTCAAAACTCACAAAACCACTTTCTGTTGGGTCCGTGGCTGGCCTGGCAGGCTGGCAGTGAACCAACCGGTTTATTGGAAAACCAGTCGATTTTGTCATAAACTGGCCGGTTTATGCCCGGTTTGACCAAAAAACTGGCGAGGAGGGCGGTCTAGCTGGGTTTTTCTACCGGTCTGGTGGAGTTTGCTAATGAACCGGCCGGTTTGAACTGGCTGGTTTTGAATACTATGGTTCTTGTGGAGAGTGGTTTCTGCATCCTGCTTTCATTGCTTTACATGTGGTACATCATTCTTGTGGCCCTCTTTGCATTTTCTTGTATCTTGCTGACCCTGGATAGCCCAATCCAGTTAGCTCCTTCTAATGCTGATCAGAGAGAGAGAGAGAGAGAGAGGATCAAATAGGAGGTGAGATACTAATGGCTGGATTATGCAAGAAGGGGCAGGTTGACAGGGGTGATCTCCTCAAAAACAGGTAACAAATATCTGTGGAAGAAACACAAACGGAGTACAATAAGTATTTGTAGGAAAAATTGCTTATGTTAAGCAATTTTTCAAAATTTTTGCTGCTGACTAATCAAGACACATAAAGGAAGTTGGACTCTTATATGTTCAACACTTCTCCCAGTGCTCTTAATTAGTTTGCTCGTTGTGTTAGTTAATTCGCAATGCCCAACAAATTCCATAATGGATAATTTAGCCATGTGTACAAAGGGCTTTTTATTGAGGTGGTCATAAATTTACAAAACCAATTTTGTCATCTTAACCTGTTAACACTTGTGAAAGAAGCAACTTGAATTTACTAAAGCAAAGATTAGAAGAATCCAGGGGGTTTCAGGTTTCTGCAAGGTTTCCCTTGGGACTTTATTTATTTATTTTTATTTTTGTTTTATTGTTATCTCTGAACAGAAATTGAGCTCCTTTGGCAAGCTCTACAACATAGATGTCCTGACAGATGAAGAGATGAATGACACCATTAAGGATGGAAGCATCTGCACCTGCTCAAGCCCTAAATTTTGTTTCTTAAACACCTGAGTCTCGTTTTCTATGGTTATGCTGTTGAAAGCCCATCTGGTTAATGATTATAAATGTTTCTATTCTAAAGTTTATACTTTGTTTAGAAACAAAAAGTTCTCCGCTTGCATAGCTCAGATTAGAAGAGAATGCCCATGGGATTTTCACTCTATGTCCATGGGATTTTCACTCTTATCTCATCTTTTTGAAATATCACTTCACGGGTATTGCTGAGCAATTGTAACTTTGTTTAACAAAATATGGCTTCTTGGTTTGTTTAAAAAAATGTTTGAAACTTTCTTACATCCCCCTTTTGCTTATCTTGTGCTTTTGTATGCTTCACAAACTGCAACAAGTACATGTGGCTTTTTTTGTCACACCTTTTTTTCATTGGCAGAATAGATTAGTTTTAAAGATAACTAATGAAACCAATCCAATTGATTTTCGAGCATGTTGTTGTTGGAAGGAAAAGCCATATCTGGAAAAAACTTTCTTATTTCTTTTGCAAGCAGATATGGGGTACCGGGATAGCTCAGTTGGTAGAGCAGAAGACTGAAAATCCTCATGCCCACCAGTTCAAATCGGTTCCTGGCAAGATGTCAATATCCATGTCTCCATATCCATCTATCTAATATCTATTCTATCTAGATGTATACTACATATGAGACACCCTATCAAAATAGATAGATGGATCAATCTGTGCTCTCCCTCTCTTTGCTCATATTGTCCCTCTCTGTCTGCTCCGAGCCCTCTCGATTCAGAATTATAGTTGAGGGTGTCAAGAGTTAGGTACATCTAATCGTTTATGTAATTGGATCCAAAACCCACTCACTAAAGGGGCATGATTGAAATTCAATGGTTTATAATTTCTCCACCTTCGCTTGCATGACTGACACAAATGTGGTTCCCAACCCTACCTTACCCTTCTCAAGGCATCATTTTGATAGGTTAGATTTGTCCAAAATTTAATCCAGGAAGCCTGTCTTAATAGACTTAGATTTTTCATGATAATTTTTCTTCTTAATGTACTTTACACCACATTCCTTTCACTGGCTGCATTCATTTGCATTACTCATGTATTAGCCATGGTTTCCTCGCTTTCAAGATTTTCAAGCATCAATTGGGAAATCATTTTAAAGTCTCTTTTCTCCCTTTTCTTCTTGCTTTCTTATTTATTCACTATTTCAGCAGGTTGTGAGCTATAAATATTCACAAAATATTTTCCTGCCATCACAAAGGGAGTACAAATCTTGCTGATCTCCAGCACCTTTTGAGAGAAATATGTCTTAGACAGCAATGTTCTCAATGTTCACAAAATCTGTCATTTCCGAGCTCCAACAAGATCATGGTGCCAACATTTTTCAAGTATGTTCTTTCTGAATTTTTGTTTTGAAGTGCATTTTTAGGGTCTCTGGACTTTGCTTCTAGAGCTGTAGGAGCTAGTTACAAATTATTGAATTTCAGCTGTCTTGTTTTATTGCATCTTGTTTTATTGCACACATTGTACCACATTATGAAGTTTAAAATTTTCTTCTCTCTTGTTTGCCCCGTGCCAGAGAAAGCTCATTTGACCTTCTCCATATTAACAATGTTACAGTAACAAAATGTGAAAGACCCCCTAACAGCTTCATTGGTTGCACTTGAGCCATCTAAGATGAACAATTTGTCAGACAGCAGGCTAAGCCATTTTTTCGAACTTTGCAACTGAAGTTTTCCATTCCTGTCTTCTTGAGAAGACAGTCCTACAGGTATATTAAATTAGCATGAAGCTTTAGGTCTATATCTATACGAGGAATTGCAATTCTGAATAATTGCTTCCTGTGCTCGGAGTGATCATAATGATAGCAAAAAGATGATTCTGTTAACGATCTGTGTAGCTGACACCCAAAAAAGAATCCAGAGATGCTTATATTTATCTTGCTTGTAAAAGAAGCTGCTAACATTTATGCAGAAGTGTTATCTGCCAAGTGTATTAGTCTTGGTTCTGTAAGTGATTTATACTCTAAATTCATCATTTTTCTGGACCACCTCTAAGGGCATGTCTTAAAAAAGGAATTATTTCTGTTTGCAAATTGTTAATTTTAGTTAACAATGGTATGTTCTATGCTTAGCACAATTACATCAATGTCCTTTTAGCAGCCCAATGCCAATTTCCAATAGCAATCACATTGTCAGTGACTGTAGATAGAACATAGATAATGAAATGCGGAACACAAACCAAGACAAGAGAACACCAAATTTGTCGGATGCCAGGGAAAAACCCTTTGATCAATTGTTCTTATTATTATATCAAATGTTCAGTGGAGAGAGAGAGAGTACAATAAAATCAAAATTGATTTGCCAAATGATGATTATGGCAGCCCTGTCAAATCTGAAACTTTCTGCAGCAGTGAACAGCCCTAACCAAAAAGTCAACGCTGGTCAAAGCAACAGAAAAATGTCCTCAAAGCAGCTTGGTCATACCCAGTCAAACTCGGTCTGATAAGGTGGTCAAAGTCAGCGCAAAACAGTCCTGAAAAACGGTCAAACTCTGTGGTCAACCTTGTGATTGGTTTGTGGTGAAAGTCAATAGAATGCCTTGGTTCCCGTGCCAATAAACGTGGCCTACCAAAAACAAAATTCTGACCCAAAAATCGCAGTGAAACATGGTCAAAACACCCCTGGTCAAACTTGCAACAAACTCTTAAATTTCGGCCCTATAATTCGTCTTGCAATTCGTCTTTCTGCTGCCACATGTGTGAGGAAAAGAGAACTAATATGCTATACGAACCAATCAGATGAAGAGAGAAGAATGTGTGAGATGAGATGATGCCAAATGAGGCTTGAAATATCTCATATTTATACGAGTGGTTGAGGGTGAAGTGACATGTCTCTTGGGTTTCATAAGCCTACATGATGATGTGGCCGACCTCGACAATTTGCACATGTGTGGGCATAAATTCAAAAACATATTTATGCTTATCCAAATTTAATGATCTTTAGGTCGATTTTGGTCCTCTTGAAAATAGGGAATTCAATGCAATAATCATTTCCATCAAATGAGCTGTCCAAAGTGGAATTTGGCCTGAGTTGCCAATTTTAAAACTTGATTCCAACTCAGGATGAGATTACCTCTTCTAATAAAGAAATTAAAGTATTGGTTCATGCCTTCGAAAAAGGAGCTAGTGCATCTTGGATACTCTCACATTAGGATTGGTTTTCACACCAGTGAATAAAGTGGTTTGCTTTGAAGTTTATCTAGTAAATGCTTTGAATTTGAATGCAAAGAGAGGGTGAGAGAGGTGATCTTATCAAACAAAAGAATCAATAATGTCTGGAACTTGTAAGTTGAATTCAGGTCATCATGATATATGTTCTTTGGAGTAAAAAAATAGTTCATGCCTTCTAAAAATGAAGCCAGGATAGCTTGGATGGTCTCACTTTAGGATTGATTTTTGCAGCAACAAATGAAGAGGGTTGCTCTAAGGTTAATCTGGTTAATGCTCATAATTTGAATGCAGAGAGAGAGAGGTAGGTTTTGACTTAAAACAAAATATTCAATTATGTTTACAAGTTGTAAGTTGAATTCAATTCAGTATGCCATATCTTTTTGTAGTAAAGAAATGGTTCATGCCTTTTGAAAATGTAGCCAATATATTCGGGATGGTCTCACGTAAGGGTTGATTTTTAGTGGTAAATGAAGCCAGTTTGCGGCGTAAAACCATGGAATATATGATTATTCTAATTAATGTTGAATACAACCATTTGTCTACTACTTTCACAAGAGTGTATCCTACAAGCAAAGTTCGCTGGGTTGGCTAGGTTCGCTGGGTGTCATTGACATTTGTTAGTGTTAGTGGAAAAAATATGTAATAGATCCAAGAACCTTTAGATTAAGTTTGAATAGAAAAGTTGTATTCTTGATATAAATTTACTTTCAAGGGTATAAAAACTTAGTAGGAAATACTATTATAATAATAACCAATTTTTTTTAAACCATGGTGAATTGGTAACTTGTTGGAGTAATTTGGGCAAGTTTCATGATCAAACCTTCTGGTTGGCACTATAACACCAAGAGTATATCCAGTGACTTGTATGTCGAATATACAAGGAATAAATGACTTAGCAATAACCAAGACGTCTCATATTGTCAACAAATAGAGTGACTCCCTGGGGCCACCTATTCCTCTAGCCTCATCACCAATAGGCTTAAGATGTAATTTCGGGGAATCGAACTTGGGTGGAGAGGCGGCTCGTCCTACCCTTACTTGACTATTATAATAATAACCATTATAACTGTAACATTGTTAGAACAAAGGACTATTTTTTGACCAGATGAATTCCAAATTAGAGTTGAGAAAGCATTCATCATTATCTTATTGTTGAATTACGAAGGTTAAAAGGGGATAGATCATAGCTAGACTCAACACTGGTTGATAAACTTGCTAAATGTGCCCACCCATGGCATGCCTTACCAAACAACACAGGACTAATTATATTGCCAAGTTTTCATGGGAGAGAATTGAACAAAACTGGAAAATTTAAAGAAATACAAGTATTTTTATGAAGATTTGCAACCGAGACTTGTTATGATTGCTATATCTTTTTTTTTAAATGACAACATCTAAACATTATATCAAATGTGCATTATTGCAATTTGATTTTATATTAACCAGCCTAGATCCATATTAACTCCGAACCTATCAAGCGCCAAGAGGGATCAAATCTCTCAAGGTGGAAACCTCTTTGCATTTCGAGAGATTTGATCTCTCTCGACGCTTGATAGATCCAGAGTTAAGATGGATCTAGGCTGGTTTTAGTTGTGTGTGGCCAAAGAAAATATAATGAACATATGATTAATTTGATCAATAACATGTAAAATCATCTAATATTAATATAATATTTTTAAATATGTTTCAGATTAATATGGTAATTTTAATTTTAAATTTTCTTAGTTACTTCAGTTTGTTGAGATGATAAATATTGTTAATAACTTTAATGATGAATATGATTGACATAAAATTTTTGAATGTAAAGTGACAATGTAATAGTGTTTAAAGATAGAAAACGTGAATAGTAAGAATATGGCCAATTACAAATAGTCTTCATTGTGATAAATCTCAAACTATTTTTTTTACTATTCATTTTGTCAGCCTTGTTAATTTTTTTCTACTATTTCTATTGTCACCCTTGTTACTTTTGTCATCTTTTCATATCGATTATATGAAAATGACATGTTAAATTGTAAACCATTTAAATATTTAGCTTGAGCTATTGCACTAAACATCATACCTTGTCTCTTTTTCTCTCCAATATTAATAGGTTGAATTACTATAACACAAAAATCAATGTACATTGTCAATAATTTTTTGGGCTCACATTGAAATTAATTCAGAATGTTAATCCAATCACTTTAAAATTAATGTCCCATCATACATCTAATTACATCAAATCAGAAATCAACATCAACGCTGAAATCAATGCATTTAATGCAAACAATCAAATAAGATTAAAAAACAACATTTACACTAAAATCAATGCATCTAATGCAAACAATCAAATAGGATTAGAAATCAACATTTACACTCAAATCAATGCATCTAGTGCAAGTAAACAAATAGGATTATAAACCAACATTTACACTTAAATCAATGCATCTAATGCAAGCAATCAAATAGGATTAGAAATCACCATAAATCACCATCTACACCGAAATTAGTGCATTTAATGCAAACAATCAAATAAGATTAGAAATCATTTACACTGAAATCAATGCATTTAGTGTAAACAATCAAATAGGATTAGAAATCACCATCTACACTGAAATCAATGCATTTAGTACAAACAATCAAATAGAATTAGAAATCATTTATATTCAAATCAATGCATCTAGTGCAAACAATCAAATATAATTAGAAATCAACATCTACACTAAAATCAATGCATCTAGTACAAGCAATCAAATAGGGTTAGAAATGACTATCTACACTGAAAGCAATGCATCTAGTACAAAAAATATTCTTCCCTCTCCCCCCTCCATCTATATCTATATCTCCCTCCATCTCTCCTTTGTCTCTCTATCTCAACCCCCCAAACACACATGCTCTTTCACTCCATATCTATCAATCTCTGTGCTTCTAACTCCATCTCTCCATCTCTCTCTTCTTGCCTCTATTCACTTTCCATCTATATATCTATCACCCTTTGTTTCTCTATATCACCTCAAAAAATACACATTCTCTCTCTCTCCCTCCCGCTTCTATCTCTCTTCCCTAATGTTGCCCTCTCTCCCTCTCTATCCATCTTTCTTATCACTCTCTCTCTCTCTCTTTATTTCTTTCTTCTTACCTCCCTCTCCCCCCCCTCCAACTCCATCTCTCTTTCCCTCCCTCTCCACTCTCTCACATCTTCTCTCTCTCTCTCTCCCTTTCTTTTCCACCTCTTTCTCTCTCTCTCTCTCTTCACCCTCCAACTTTGTTACTATATCCATCCCTCTCTCTTTCCTTCTCTCCCCCATTCTCTCCATATCTCCTTTTTTCTCTTTACCTCACCGTCAAACATACACACTCTCTCTCCATCTCTCCTTTGTCACTCACTCTCTCTCCACTTCTCACTTTCTATGTATTTCTTCTTTCTTCCCTCTGTTGCCCCACTCCTCCAACTCCATCTCTCTATCCCTCCCTCTCCTCTCTCTCAAGTCTACTCTTTCGTACTTCCTCTTTCCCCCTTTCTCTCTTATCTCCCTCTTTCTTCCCACATTACTCTCTCTATCTCTCTGTCTCTTTCCCGCGCTCCAACCCTCTCTCTACCCCCATCACTCTCCTCTCTCAAGTCTTGTCTCTCGTTCTTCCTCTCTTTCTCTCCCTTTCTCTCATACCTCCCTTTCTCTTCTCCATCACTCTCACACACTCTCTCTCTCTTTGCACTGTAATCCTCTCCATCTCTCTCTCTCTCTCTCTCTCTCACACACACACTCTCTTTTCCCTTTAATACTCTCTCTTCCCCATCTCTCTCTCTTTATGTTACTATATCCCTTCCTCTTTCATTCTCTCCCCCCTTCTCTCTATCTCTCCTCCTTTGTCTTTTTATCTCATCCCTAAACATACACACTCTTTTTCCATCTCTCCCTTGTCACTCCTTCCCTCTCTCCACTTTTCACTCTCCGTGTCTTTCTTCTTCTCTCCCTCTCTCCCCATCCAACTCCATCTCTCTATCCCTCTCTCTCTCCTTTCTCTCATCCTTCCTCTCTCCCTTTCTCTCCTACCTTCCTCTTTATTCCCCCATCTATCTCCCTCTTCGCCCTCCAATCTTCTCACTATCTCCCTTCCTATCTCCTTCTCTCTCTGCCCCCTCCATCTTTGTGTCTCCCTCTCCCTCTCTTACTGTTCTCTACCTCACATCTCTCTCTCTTTCTCTTCATTCCTCCTCTCCCCTCTTCTTTAGTTTATCTCCATCACTCCCTTGTCACTCCCCCCTTATCTCTCCACTTCTACCGCTCTATGTCTTTGTTTTTGCCTCTCATATATATCTAGAGTTAATATATATCATAATATATTAATATATATTATAATATAACAAATTAATATTGCATTAATCCAAATTTAATAATATTAATATTATAATATATTAGTCTAATAATAATAATAATATTAATCTTTTAATATAATATTAGTGTTAATAATAATTTTGCCCCTGGTATTTGGCCGCCCATAGGTTTCACCTAAACTAAACCTTTTTATTTGCTTGTTAGTAAGTAATAAGGTGGTTTATGGAGTAAATATAAAAAGAGCCCTATAAGTGTGGTAGATATTAGATTTTGATCTAATCTTATTTAATATATTTATATTATTTACCATATCTTTATGCATTTTTTTATTTTTTTTTTATTTTTATTTATTTATTTTTTTTTTATAACCATACTTTTTTATACATATTTTATATTTATTTATTTACCATACCTATTTTATAAATATGGTATTTGGCCCATGATATTAATAATTATTTGTCCCATAGTATTTGGCCCATAGGCTTTACCTAAATAAGACCTTTTTTTTTGAGTTTTGGTAAATATAAAGAGGTTTATGGAGTAAATATAAAAATAGGTTTTATCTATTTAACAGACCTCTAGATTATTTATATTTTTGTTTATTTACCATATTTGACATATTTATATTTTTGTTTATACCATATCTTTAGAGTAAATATAAAAAAAATGTTTTATTTATTTACCATATCTCTTTTCTAAGTGTTCTTTTTTGAGTGTTTGTAAACTTTTTTATATTTTAAATTTATGATGCGTTTATACATAATACTAATTAGATTGATTTTTAAATAAGGTTGACGTTAAATTAAAAATGTTAAACATCAAGTTTACATTTACGTTGAGATCTACCCCCATACTGAGCTGTAAAGTGCCTCTGGGCGCAATAATTGTTAAAGATTGAACAATTCTTGATCGCGACCTTTCTCAAACTATGTGTTTACGGTCCATATTGGATTGGTACAATTCATATTGGGCTGTAGAGTCCCTGGCAATAATGGTTAAAGATTGATTGACTAGAGGAAGTTGAACAATTCTTGATAGTGGCCTAAATAATTTTTTGCTTGTGGCCTAAATAGTTTTTGCTTGTAAGTGATAAATAGATGAATGTGAAAATTGATTTGGGTGAGATTTGGTTTATGTATAACACAAGTAGAGACCTTTCTCAAACTAAAAAATATCTTTTTGGACCAAAGAAGGATTGAGGTATGTAATCTAATAATTCTTTTAATTTGATTTTGATATTGAGTTTGTAAAATTGGGTTTACATAACAACACAACCATAGAAGTAGACCTTCCTTGAGCTGAATGATCTCTTTATGACTTTTTGGATAGATTGAGACTTTTAACCCAATAATTCATTTTATTTGATTTTGATCTTGAGGAGGTTAGACACATGGCTTTACCATTAAATCCACACTTATTAGATGCCGAATTCATGGGCTTTTGCACATGTGTAGATGAGAATTATAGTTTGGATATGAATTTTTGCATAGATTCAATGCAAATGTACGAGAAGTAATTTGATATATTTTTGAAAACTATTTTCAAAAAGGAATTCTATTTCATAATTCTCTTTAATAAAAAAGTGAAAGTCTTATATTCTTTTTTAAGTATAAAGAAGTTTATCCCATGCATGCATGACTTAAAATAGGAATGAATTCAAAAATATATTGGGGTTTTGGTGTATAGCACTTTAATAAAAAATTTCAAGTCTTATATTCTTTTTTAAGTATAAAGAAGTTTATCTCATGCATGCATGACTTAAAGTAGGAGTGAATTCAAAAATAGATTGGGGTTTTGGCCTTAGCTAGACAGGTCAAGATAGAGGTTTTCACACACTTTGAGCAATTGAGAGAGAGAGAAAAGGTGGCTAGGAAAAAGATGTTTCTAGGCAGCCCTTGGTTAGATATAGTTTTGTAGATTTATATAAAAGTCATTATAGTTGTACACACTGTTGGAATAAGGAATTACTGAGAGGGGTGGGGGGATGAATCACTAATTAATGTTAATTTTAACAACCAATCTCAATTTTTATTTTTTTTCTTAATTTGGAAATCACTCATATAAGCATTCACAACTAAATACATAAACAACAATGTAAATCATTCACATGAACACACACCATCAATCATGAGCAACATAGACACATGGACACATAGATTTAACATGGCAACCTAAGAGGGAAAAACCACCAATCTATTTGTTATTATGATGTAATTTGAGCTCCTACTCAATTCACCCATATAAGCATTCACAAATAGATACATAAACAATAATGTAAATCATTCACATGAACACACACCACCAATCATGAGCAACATAGACACATGGACACATAGATTTAACATGGAAACCCAAGAGGGAAAAACCACCAATCTGTTTTTGTTATGATGTAATTTGAGCTCCTACTCAATTACATCAATTTATTTCTGAGCACCCATTCACAAGAGGCCCCAACCCCTTCCAAGTTAGCAAGACACAACTTGCCAAGAGGATCCATCCTCCTTTAAATGTAGACCATAACCTGCTTCGATCAATTGTTCTATTTTTCATACAATTTCAAACTAAAAACAATGGCCTACTTCTATTATAAAAAACATAAAGAACCTAGTCTGTCGTCTCTTACAACTCCTACTTCTTTGCACCCCAGCTCTGCTGCACTCATTGTTCTTCACAACTCCTCCACACCTTTCACATTCACTTAGCCATTCAACCCTTGCATTCCAGTCCTCTCATACAACACTCACACAACACGCTCATCACACACATTCAACACACACACCCCAAGTCTACCTTATGCTCTATTCATATGGTAGAATTTAGTTAAGCCTCGTAGTTTGAAATCATGCATTAATTGAAACATAGTACTTCAATTAAAACTTAAACAACACAGTACTAATGAATTTAGTTTCACAGAATGGTTTCTTTCACGAAGCCAATGACATTTAATTCTTTAACATGACTCACTTTGCTTATTCATTTTGATTTCCACAGTTAACTCGATCACTTTTTTGAACAACTAAGGGGCTTGGTTCATTTAGTTTTTGTGTGGTGTAGGGCATACTATGTCTTTCCACACTTTCTTGAACTAGAAGTTTTCTCTAGTTTTGTATAGTTCATAGATTTGGACAAGATCACGAGTCTTCTCTAGCTACCTGAAGGGATTTTTTCCATTTAATACATGATGGCACCAAGAGTACATCGTTTGTCATTTGGACAAATTGCAAAGAAAATCCATCACTAAAATAATGCGCTCCACCAACTCCATTGACCAAACTCTGTGAATTAGTACATCACAGTGTCATTGGCTTTAATTCCTTTGCATGAGTGAGCTTCTTGTGGTTTTGAAATTAATTTCAATGTTTGCAGGATTTAGTGGAGGTTTCAACATTTAGCAGACCTTTAAATTTTGATAGTTCAGTTGCCTACTTTGACCTTTACACCAAATATTTCTTATTCTGCCTAAATGGCCTTAACGCCAAATATGGGCTTGCCTTTCAATGTTGCTAGGGAGGTTGGACTGCATTACCTGCTAAGCGCCTTCATTTGTTGTGACTTGCTTGGAGGTTTGACTAGCCCAAAGGCTCGACTCAAGGTCATTTTCTTTTAATTTTTCATCAAAGACGATTAATAAATACACATGAAAACCTTCACAAAATGACCCCCTAGCACAAACTTCGAGGTCTTGCCACATCATTAGGTTATGTCATGCCTACTTTACGCTGATGTCATCAATGCCAAGTGGTGCCTCCTAGGTGGTGACCTCTGTCACCTAGATTTGGTACACTTGGCCACTTGAAAATATTGGAAGCACATGCCACGTGTCACATATCTAGAGTGCCACATCACCCTATGCTGACGTGGGCAACCACTGTGGTTGCCAATTGTTTTCCACTTCATTTTTGCCATGCGTCATAGGTCGGAGGTCAATCAAACCATTGTTTCGAACCTCCACTGGATGATGGCCCAACTCGTCAGAGGCTTGACTAGGCGGGGGTTGGGGCCCTACTGTCCTCATTTGTTTCTCCCAAGTGGCTAGACTCTCTTAGCCTTCTTGCTGCCAAACTTCAACTGGCCATAACTTCTTCATACTTATGAATGTTTTTAGGCAGCCATATATCATTGAAAAGCTCTTTCCGAGCACTATCCAAATGTGCCATTTCCAGAAGCATCTAAACTAATCTCTTGAGGCAAAAGCTTCTTCAAAGCCTATGACTCACTAACCACCATAGTTATAAGAATCACATCTTTATTATCTTGTTACTATGAAGATTCTCTATTAAAAATTGCAACAAATAAAACACTTCTCTTGAACACACTTACCATCCTTACCCATTTGACATCAATGCCAACATTATGCTTAACAACATACAATAATGTTTTGATTTGTTCAATCATACAAATAGAGCATAGAAGTGTATGTATAATGTATTGTACAGGCTCTATGGCTTGTGTAGTCGGTTGTATAGTCTGTATAGCTAGGTTGTAGTCTCTGAATAAGTTGTTCTACTTAGGTTAGGGTGATTTTGATAACTATGTAGTCCTTTTTTTTAGTGGGCAGTATGTGGAGGTTTCCTTGTAAGTTTTTTGAAGAAATGGAATGTTGACTTGAAGGAGTAATTACCTATGTACGTGTGAAGTTGATTTTATGTTTCTAGTATTTACTTTATAGCTTTTGTTGGAATTCTATGGTTTGAATTTAATTCAACATTATTTAAATTTAAAATTACTTGTTTAATTGAGATTATAAGGACTTTAGTTTAGGCTTGGGAGTTTTCACATGGACTTCAGTTGTCTAGGTTTGGGAGTTTTCACATGGTATTAGTGGTAAATTATTTGATTGAGATTCTTAAGGACTTGTAGTGATAAATTAATGGCTTAAAGAAGGACCAACAATTACAGGGTTTCAAGTTTTTATATTCAAATTTTGGAGTTTGGTAATAGATCCCAAGGATGGTAGTGTGTGCCTTAGGTATGAGGACAACTTGGATGGTGCCTCAAATTTTCTTGTCATGGTAGGTGAGATTTACACTCTTATTAGAAGAGAATGATCTCTAGGATATAAATCAAGGATGTTGTGACTCCCCCTATATATCTGCAATAGTTGGTAGTTCACAACAAGAGTAAAATGAAGGCTAGGTAGATGATCTTGGATGCCATGAAAGATCTTTTTTTTTCCCTACTATATCCAAGAAGAGGACGATTGCTCAATGTGGCAGTTAGTATTTTCTAGAGTGAGAACATAGATAGGAAGATGACACTGTGCAACAAACTCAAATCCATAGATATGACCAGAATAGACACAATCACCATTTATCTTATGAAGGTCCCATAGATTTGTGATAAATTTGCAATAGTTACGGAGAAGGTTGAAGTTACAGTGCTAGTGAACATGGCATTGAACGAATTCCTAGCTTCATGGGAACCGTTTGCCAAAGGTATTTGTGCTTGAGAGAACCTTCCTAACCTGGGAGGATTTGGAATAACTATATACAAGGGGAGACTTGGATGGAGTTAAATGCCAACAAGAAGGATGGTGAAGAGAACATAGCTCTATTTGGTCAATGAAATAATGGTAGAGGTAAATCACTCAACAAGGGTTAAGGAAATACTGTTGAGTCAATGTCTAGAGGAGGAGGATACAGGGAAGCAATAACAGAAGTAGGTAGCAGCCTCTACAAAGACTCATATGAACGATTTTGCTGCCAAGTTCGAGAAGGGTCTTTCGTTGGTATCTTGCCTTTCTATTAGCATCATCTGAAGAATGCATGGTATGTGCACAACATGACATCTTGGGATATGGCACCAATGCTATACTTGTTTTCTAGTTTGAAGAAGTTGGACTCTTGAATACAGGTTGAGCTTGGTGATGTGATGAATACCAAGTAGTAGGGGTTGGTATTATTCTCTTTTGGCTTGAGTTAGGTAATTCTTTAGATTTTGATGATGTATTATTTGTTCCAAGTCTCTAGAATAATTTTCTTTCAGTTTTGGTCATGGAGGATAAGGGCTTTGCAGTTGAGTTCAAGAATCAACAAATCCTCATCAGGTTGAAGGATTGTAGCCCATATACAAATTTAGTGATAAGGGTTAGAGAAAGTACTTTGTACACGTTGTAGGGTGAACTTGCTCGAGCCTTGGTGCATAATTGGTGACAAATTGTGTGAGTTGTGGCATAAGAGGATGGGGCACTTGGATCGTATGGCATTGCTTATTTTGAGGGAGATAGTTATAGGTCTTCAAGAGTTCAGTATTAAGTAGGATGGTGTATGTAGAGGGTGAACACTTGGTAAGCAAGCCAAGGTTGCTTTCCTAAGTAGCAAACATAAACTTCAAATGCTCACAGGGTATTTATTCGAGAGCAAAGGAAGACAATTTTGGGAGATGTAAAGTTTGAAGAAGACTTTCCATCTATGAAACTATATGAGCCTATTTTAGTGATAAAGGATGAGCAATATGAAGCTTCGAGGTTAATCCAAGGTTACTAGTGATTTCCAAGGTAGTACAAAAGCCTTCAAGTGAAGGGGGGGAGGCGTGAGCCCCTTTTACCTCTGTTACGAGACCACAATAGTTCACTTAGAGATTGAGGTATGTTAAGGAGCATGTTGAGACTCTGAGGAGCATATTCATAGAGATTGGACCTTCGAATACATTTTTAGACCAAGATCTGTAAAATGCCGTGGATATTCCACTAGATGGTTCGTCTCAACATATATGATAATATTATATTTAAAATATGAAATTCTACACTATTACAATTTTCTTAGATTTTTAGATTTGTATATTTTATTGTAAATAGTGCATGCATGCTAATAAAACTTATGTAGAAAATAGAGAATGACAAGATAAAATCTCACACACACATAAGGCACAAGATTTTCTTTGGGAAAAAAATTCGGGAGAAAAACCCAACTAGAAGGTGAGGCTGCTCCGCTCTCTTTCTTTGTCTGGAAATATGGCTACAAGTACAAAGAAGTATGGCCTGTGGCTCGTGTGTTGCTACAATGCACAAATCCTCTCTGTGTGCTCTACCTCTTATCCATCTTGGCTATTTTTTGTTTAGCTTGTTGATTTGTGTAGCTTGGGAGGTACTCCAAGCCCTAGGGTTCGGGGTTTGGAGGGCAAATCTCCACAAGGGTTACTTGTGGGCTTGGAACCCAAGTATGGGGTTTTGCACCAAATCGTGTTTTGGGCATTTCCATGAGCACATTTCTACATGTGATGGCATAAGATGATAAAAGGCATAAAGGAGAATCTAACGCTTCGAGAATTGTCGAATTCCGAGTTGTAGAAGTGGAGATATGAATTTTTGAAGGTAATTTTTGGGTTGACCCACAAGTGTCAAGGTTGACCTAAGGTGTTTTTAGGCTTATGACACATGACAACCCCTTGTGATGACGTCTTAGAAGCCCTCCTTCATGGTATATATAGGAAGCGATGTGAGGACTATTCCTCATCCAAAAAGTGCAATACACAAGGAGAAAAGGAACTCGTTGGAGGCAAGGGAAGCTCTGTCTTAGCTGCAACAAAGGAGGTTTGAACAACATGGGCTGGAGAAGTCTATTTCAGGGTCTGCTTAGAGGGCCAAGTCGCTGGAAGGGAGGTCAAGGCACCTCCCTAGAGGGCCAAGGAAGCATAAGACTGTTTGAGGGATGTTTGACATATGTCTTGGGTGGAACAACCTTGGGAGAGGCAAAATAGGGTATATTGAGGGCTGATCATGCCCATAACAAGAACAAACCAAGTGAAGACCTCTCCAAGGGTGGGCCACAACCAAGGAGCGCTGTTTTGGTGATTGATTAGAAGATGTTGGAACAGTCTAAGATCCCCTAACCAGTCATAGTCACAACATCAGTAGTGCAGATTTGTAACAACAGCTTTGATGTGTGTTGGATATGTGTTTTTGGGTCAATTTAGATCAGATTGTTGGGCAACCTTGATTTGGTGATCAGAAGCTTTCATTGGCGTAGATATTGTAGTGTAGTATTGAGTGCCATTGATCTAGTGGAGGACAGTGTATTGGCTACCCAAAGTAGCCCTAGACCAGCTATCTTGAAGTGACAAAGAGGAGTTGAACGTTGGGTGAAGTTTGGTGCTAAAGTGCAACACCTTGATGAACAAAGGTGACTGCTAGCTTGGAAGTTTGGAGCTCGGGAAGTGGCTAGCCCAGAGAGAAAATTGGTTTAACCTGTGTAGTTTCTATAGAAGTGACGTGCAATAGTGTTAGGTGGTATTCCTCTTGGAGTCTCGATGTGTTATCCTTTGAAGGACTAAGGGGAAACTAGTGAGCAGTACAGAAGCGAAGGACCGACTGGACAAGATACGACATATAAGCTACAATGAAATCTGTCATTCTATTTTGTATACCATAGACTGTTGTATTATTCAGATTTGGTTTAATATAACAAAGATTGTGGTGGTACATTATTGTATAATTTGTTAAAAACTGTGTATATTTGTGCATGTGTGATTTAATGCTTAATGTTTTATGTTGTGCAAAGTAGTTTTTGTTGAGATTCTTGGTTTGGCAGTGTTAGTGATTTTAAGATTCTAACCTTATTAGGGGATTTTTGACGTCTAAAATGGGCCTCCTAAGAAAAATGTACAACCAAAATAAACTTTATAAGAACCAATAGGATTCAAGATGATGATGTCAACCATGGGGGATGATTCACCATTTTTATTGTAAAAAAGTAAAAAGATTGAAAAATAATAAAATAATAAAACTATTTTTTCAACTCATATTTTCAATTTATTTCAAGTTTTTACTCGAATTTCGAGTGGGAATACTCGTTGGATGCAAAATTTAATTCGTCATCCAAGGAGTGCACATGTTTCATACTTCCAATATACCCTACTACACGAAAAATGAGAAATATATGAAAAACATGATTGCAATAACGTTTTTAATGTATTTCTCATTTATCATGTAGCAGGGTCCATCGAAAGTATGGAACATGGGTACTCTTTGGATGAGGAATCAAATTATGCATCCAATGAGTGTTTTCTCTTGAAATTTGAGTAAACCCATAGGGAGATACATTGAAAATACAAGTTGCAAAAATAGTTTTCTCTTTTTTTCCCTCTAAAATTTGATGATGTAATGTAATCTTATTTTATTATTTCCACTATTATTTTATATTTTTCTTAGGAGGCCCATTTTAGACCTCAAAATTCCCTTAATGAGACCCAAGATCGTGGAAATTCAACATAGGATCAGAGCGTGTCTGAGCTACTTTGAAAGTCAATGAATCAGAGTTGTGCACAATGAAGTACAACGTAAGAGGGAGTTGGTCACATTATAGGTGACAATGTCGAAATTATAGGTTGGTATCTGGTATGAGGACAAGTTGGAGGGGTTGTCCAACAATAGTCCATGGAAGGAAAGGATCAACTTGGTCTTGCAGGTCAACAAGATCTGGGAGTTCGCCAAGAAAGCCATAAAGAAGCCAACTGACTCAAAGGAGTTGGAAGTGTACAATGATTTGGATGCGAGGGTGAGATTGATCATCCTTGATGGTGTGAAGGATGCCCTAATACTTCATTTGTCTGGGAAGAACACTGCACATGAGATGTGGATGTATCTTCAGAATTTGTTCCAGAATAAGAACGAGAACCGAGTATTGGTATTGGAGGATAAGTTGAGGTCCACCAAGATGATAAAGGGTGAAGGTGTGACTTCGTATCTAATGAGATTGTTTCAGGTCAAATTCGAGCTTGATGCCGTTGGTGTGACTATTTCAGATGGAGATATGGTGAAGATTTCCTTGAAAGGGTTCGCCGAGGAATGGAAGGCCTTCATCAAAGGAATCGTTGCCATACTGGAATAGTTTGTGGGATGACTTCATTAAGGAAGAATTGCAAGACGAGGATCTTCATCCAAAGAAGAAGACTTTTGATGATGACGTGGCGCTTGTAGTGCGAATGAAGTGTAAGCATAAGGACTTGAGTAAGGTCAAATGTTTCAATTGTGGTGAGATGGGTCATTTTTCATCGAGATGTCTGACGAAGAAGAAGGGAGATGAAGAGAAGAAGAAAGGAAAGAAGTTTGCTGGTGTTGCCACTTTTGTTGAGATACATGATCTCACCAGGAGATTGAAGGAGGAAGACTTTGCTATGATCTCTCATTTCTTGCAGGGTACTATTGATGAGGATGGATGGTACATGGACAATGGTGCAACGAAGCATATGACAGGGTCACAAGAGGTTTTTGAGACTCTAGCTGAATGGGACTCGAAGTTGCACATGATGTTGGATGACAAGAGTCAATTGGAGATTCGAGGATTGGGAGTCGTGCCATTCAGGATGGAGATAGGACAGGTGATGCAGGTCTAGGATGTACTGTTTGTACCATGAATCAAATATAGCGTGATTTTTGTCTCGATGATGGAGAGGAAGGGGTTTGAGGTCTTGTTCCAGGATGGGAAGGAAAGACTCAGTCCCATTGATTCTAAGTCCGATGGGATTGTACTCAAATTTAGAGAGCATGGTCTCTATAGGTTGACGAGCAAGCTTGTGGATCATGGAAAGAAGCAGGAGGAGTAGGTGTAGATTCCAGAGAAGTAGGAGAAAGTGCAAGTTTTAGAAGGGAAGGTACAGGTTCCTGAGAAGAAGGTACACTTTTTTGAGAAGAATGTCCAGGTTACAAAGACTCAGAGGGAGATAAGTTCTATAGGGAGTTCACAGGTTCAAAGGGAGACTTTGCAGCCCAAGAAGAGCACGTGGTCAGTGGGGAGCAAAGGTGCTCCTACAATTGACAAGAAAGAATCATGGAGAGATTGGAAAGCGATACATGAGAAGAAGAAGAAGCAATATGCTTCCAGTGACAGTGACGCTTCTGAGAGAGGTGTAGTTCACAGAACAGGGATTGCTGCAATTGTGAGAGCCAAGAGTTGGGCAAGTGTTCCGAGTAGTGATGATGATGATGAGTTACTTCTTAGTCTTGAAAGTACCTCCCTCGCTAAGAGGAGTGTTGATATGTGTAGCTTGGGAGCTACTCCAAGCCCAAGGGTTCGGGATTTGAAGGGAAAAGCACCACAAGGGTCACTTATGGGCTTGGAACCCAAGTATGGGGTTTTGCACCAAATCGTGTTTTGGGCATTTCCATGAGCACATTTCTACATGTGGTGGTATGAGACGATAGAAGGCGGAAAGGAGAAAACAACGCTTCAAGAATCGTTGAATTTCGAGTTGTAGAAGTGGAGATACGAATTTTTGAAGGTAATTTTGGGGTTGACACCATAAGTGTCAAGGTCAGCCTAAGGTGTTTTTAGGCTTATGACAGTTGGCAGTGCCTTGTGATGACATTTTAGAATCCCTCCTTCATGGTACATATAGGAGGTGATGTGAGGACTACTACTCATCCAAAAAGTGAAACACATAAGGAGAAAAGGAACTCGTTGGAGGCAAGGGAAGCTCTGTGTTAGCCTCAACAAAGGAGGTATGAACAATGTGGGCTAGAGAAGTCTGTTTCAGGGTCTGTTTAGAGGGACGAGTTGTTGAAAAAGAGGTCGAGGCACCTCCCTAGAGGGCCGAGGAAACATAAGAGTGATTGAGGGCTATTTTAGGTATTTCTTGGGTGGAACAACCTTGGGAGAGGCAACATTGCTTGCTGTGGGTAGGCCGTAGGCCCACCTATTGAGGCTCATCAATAAGTAAACTATTCACAATGCCACTCCAGCTTATTGAATTGTCTTTTCTCACATTTATTTACAAATTTTATTATATTTTGCTTAGTGAGAAGAGTAAAAGTGAGTTACTATGTCCTATGGCCTAATGTGTGTTAAATGCAGGAAATTGAAGCAGTTTTGAGTTGAATTGAGTGAAGGGACTCATGGTAGACAAACAAGAAATATTATAGGAAGTGGTCTCCCTCCTTAGTTCCTCAGATCATTCGAAGATTCTACCACTCTATCTCATCCGCTTGGTGTCATTGGCAGCCAAGCAAGCCGAGTCCATTGGCAGCGAAGGCAGTGCTAGTAAAGGAAAAGTTACTCTCGAGTTAGGGAGCCTAGTATCCCTATTTTCTAGGGAGCTATTGCTAGCTCCAGTTTTGTATAATAAGAAAGCTAAGGGACTCATTAGGATTCAAAGATTTATTATAGCCAAGAGGCCATTAAGCTAAAGCACATTTGAATGTTATTGTTATGATGTATTTGACATTTTTATGATAATGAGAAATTTTGTTTTGATCCAGCACTGAGTTAACTCAGAGGGTTGAAGCTCTTGGGTTAGGGCCCAACCCTAGCAGCAGAAGTTCCTCTCCTTTGTATCTGTATTATTAGCTTAGAATGTTGATTTATTGCTGAAGTTTATGTAGAAATTCTCACTGTAGATTAACCTGATAATGCAATATACCAAAGAAAAATACTTAATCTACGTCTACAATCAAACTTGCGGAAGCTTAATTGATTTGAGTAACATCAAACATAACACATATAACAGAGAAGAAGAATCAATATACATGAAACACAAAAGAATACTCTGGGGAAAACCTCAGCTAAAAATCCCGCTCTTTGTATTATCATACAAGGTGGAAATACATCAGAAATACACAAAGCTTTAGCTCTCACAACTAGCCTGCTCTCAGTACAATCCTCCTGGATGCTCACAGGCAATCAAACTTGCAGAAGCTTAATTGATTTGAGTAATATCAAACAGAACGCATATAACAGAGAAGAAGAATCAATATACATGAAACACAGAAGAATACTCTGGGGAAAACCTCAGCTAAAAATCCCGCTCTCTGTATTATCATACAAGGTGGAAATGCATCAGAATTACACAAAGCTTTAGCTCTCACAACTAGCTTGCTCTTAGTACAATCCTCCTGGATGCTCACAGGCAATCAAGGCTTTTCACAAACCTTCTCGTGTGCCCTCCAAGCCTCCTATTTCCTTCCGCTGTTTCTCTTGGGTGATCCTAGTGTTACCAAGTGTAACACTGATCACTCACACTGATTTCACACCCTGTAAAACTGCGCAATCCTCAAGGAATATTGTTCCTTCCGCAATCCTCAAGGAGTACACTAGTTTCATGCGTGCACACATTAACTGACTGAACTCACAATTAGTTCCTCAAAATGTTTGGAACTAATTTAACTAGACTTAACTCAGTTAACTGAGCTAACTAATTACAACTCAAATACAACTCATCATTATCTCCTTAATTAAGGGATAACTTATTTAATTTAAGGGATCACTGTTACATGACTTCACTAAGACTTCTAGCCTAAATTTCTCCAACTAATTAACTCAAGATGAATTAATTAATTATTTTTCATGTAGCTGGTGAGACTAAATTCGAATTTTAATTCAAGGACAAATTAAAATTGGAATATTCTTGTTGCCACATTTCAACACTCCCTCTCAACAAGAAAGGGATTATCTTGCCACCCTGATCCTGTCTCTATGGAACTCAAATTTACACTTTGACAATGCCTTAGTCAAAATGTCAGCATCTTGCTCCTCGGTTGAAATATACTGCAACAACATGATCCTCCTTGCCACACAGTCTCTGAGATGATGATACCGAATGTCGATGTGCTTGGACCTGTCATGAAATATTGGAATCTCAGAGAGTTTGATACAACTCTTATTATCACAATAGATCACAGATGGATCCATCCTCTGATCAAGCAAACCAACTAGAATTTTCCGCATCCAAATGGCCTCACATGCTACCTAATTTGTAACCATGTATTTAGCCTTTGCTGAGCTGAATGCAACCGACCTCTGTTTCCTATTGTACCAAGAAAATGTAGCTAACCTAAGGTTGAAAATTCCTCCTGATGTGCTCTTTCGATTTGATGGACTCCCTGCCCAATCTGCATCTGTGAAGCCCTGTAGCTTCACTCCCTTTGTCCGTCTGTATCATAATCCATACTGAGATGTGCCTTTGAGGTATCTCAAAACATGCTTAGCTGCCTTCCAAAACATCTTGGTAGGCTGAAACATAGCTTGACTCAGTTGGTTCACTGCGTAGCACAAATCTGGTCGTGTGTTCACTAAGTGCCTTAGTGAACCCATAAGTTGCTGATACACAATAGCTTCTACTACTTTTCCTGAAGTAACATCCTCCTTCCTCCAGTTACCTGCTAGAGGAGTCTGCATGGGCTTGCACTTCTCCATGTGGAATCTCTTGAGTATCTCATTGGCATGCTTGCCTTGAGACACAAACAACTCCCCATCCTTCTACCACACTTCCATGCCAAGGAAGTAGTGCATGAGACCCATGTCTTTCATCTCGAATTCTCTTGCAAGGTCCTCCTTGCAAGACATGATCAACTGATCCTCACCTGTCAATATGAGATCATCAACATAAAGAACTATGATCAACTGCTTACCTTCTACCATGATGTGGTATAGGTTTGCATCCGCTTTACTCTTTGTGAAGCCCAACCCGGTGAAGTAGTTGTCGATCTTGGTGTACCAAGCACGAGGTGTTTGCTTCAGCCTATACAAAGCTCTCTTGAGTCGAAATACGTGCAACTCAAGATTGAAGGTCTCAAAAACTTCTGGCTGCTCTATGTACACCTCTTCCTCAATCTTGCCATTGAGGAATGCAGTCTTCACATCCATCTGATGGATCTTCTAACCCATCTGTGCTGATAGTGCCAACATCGATCTGATAGATGAGTACCTTGCTACAGGAGCAAAAGTCTCATCATAGTCAATCCCCTCAGCCTGTGAGAAACCACAGGGAACAAATCTTGCCTTATGTCTCTCCACACTACCATCAACAACGTTCTTTACCTTGTAAAGCCAACGGAACTCACAACTGACTTGTTCTCGGGTCTTGGAACCACATCCCAAACACTGTTTCAAACTATGGAGTCATACTCCTCCACCATAGCGATCGATACCGAGTTCTTCTTCAGTTCAGGCACATACTTCACATCTGTCAAGGTGATAGAAGGTCCATGCTCCCTCTAAAAAGAAACCGTGCCCACTCTTGAAACACTATACCTTTTATCATCACCCATATTTATGAGTATCTTGAGGTCTTTCTCCTCGAAGGTACTGAATAAACTTTTATCGCCGGTCATGTGGAATGAGGCTCCACTGTCAAGAAACCAACCACAACCCATCATCGATGACACCATGCATGCGATGAGAGTAAAGTCCATCTTGAACTGAGAGGCTAATGCTTCACCTTTAAATCCATCCGAGGATCCCTTCTTGGAATTATTTGATGGATAATTAGTCGCATAATGACCCATCTTGTGACAATTAAAGCATCTCACTTTAGATTTGTCACTCTTCTTCCCTCAATGAGAATAATTCGATTTGGGATGAGAATCCTTCTTCTTCCCTTTCCTTGCCTTACTTGCTAAGGCTAGATTTTCTTCATCCTCCTTGGATGAAGAACCATCTCGTGTGCTCCTCCTGATCTCCTCTTGCATGAGATCCAACCACGATCTTTCCCAGTTTGGCAATTTCTCCCTTCCATTCACAGAGTCCTGGTAGCTATGCCAACTCTTTGGAAGACCAAGGAGAGCAAGGCTCACCATATCATCATCGACAGTAGTTATTCCCACACTTCTAAGCTCATCTCTACAGGTGGTGAGCTTGTTCAAAGATGTGGAAATAGATCATCGTTCTCCATCTTGATTCTTCGAAGCTTATCCTTGAGTGCCAATTCCTTTGGTTGCTACTATTCTGGTAGAGGTCCTTCAATGTCTTCCACATTGAAAATGGAGTGTCCTTCCCATGGAGACTCGAGACAATATGGTCTTGGACTCCCTCAAGGATGATCCATGCCGCCCTTGCCACACACTTCTTCCATTCAGCGAACTCTTGTGCATTAGTTGAACTTGGCTTGGGATTTCTTGATCAATGAAATCCTTCAAGCAATTGTCTTCTAATACAACCTCCGTGCGATCTTTCCATGCTATGTAATTCGAGCTGCCATCCAAGGCATACTCGAGTCTTAAGCCATATAACACCATTGACCAACCTGAAGTATGAGATGAATTCAATTTGTACCTGAAACCCCGAACTTCAAACTTCGAAATCTCTTCTCCATAAACTGTTCATAGCTCTGATAACCTTTGCTCTGATACCATGTAGAAATTCTCACTGTAGATTAACCTGATAATGCAATATACTAAAGAAAAATACTTAATCTACTTCTACAATCAAATTTGCGGAAGCTTAATCGATTTGAGCAAGATCAAACATAACACATATAATAGAGAAGAAGAATCAATACACATGAAACACAAAAGAATACTCTGGGGAAAGCCTCAGCTAATAACCCTGCTATCTATATTATTATACAAGGTGGAAATACATTAGAATTACACAAAGCTTTAGCTCTCATAGCTAAACAACTCTCAGTACAATCCTCCTGGATGCTCACAGGCAATCGAGGCTTCTCACAAAACTTCTCCTCTACCCTCCAAGCCTCCTATTTCCTTGCGCTGTTTCTCCTGGGTGATCCTACTGTTACCAAGTGTAACACTGATCACTCACACTAATCTCACACCCTATAAAACTGTGCAATCCTCAAGGAACCTTGTTCCTTTTGCATGGATGAGTTTCCTTTATAGGAAAATTCCTTCAATTGATAGTACAATGTCCCTATTTTTAATCTCAACTGGGTCTTTGTTTGAACTGACATGCATGAGTTATTTATGAGAGAATATTCAGTTATTTGGAGTACACTAGTTTCATGCATGCATGCATTAACTGAATGAACTCATAATTAGTTCCTCAAACTGTTTGGAACTAATTTAACTGGACTTAACTCAGTTAACTGAGCTAACTAATTACAGCTCAAATACAACTCATCCTTATCTCCTTAATTAAGGGATAACTGTTGCATGATTTTTTTTTTTTTTTTTTTTTTTTTTTTTAATAACTAAAACGGTTATGGATTTTATTTATATGCTAAAAGGAGAATGGGTCTTTGCCGTAGTGACCCCGCTTACATGGCTGTTATCCATCTTATGCTGCCTTTGGAATGTGACAGTTTCACGGAATTTGGAAGAAGCTTTCCCCATTTACAATTAAGATCCCTTTCATGAGAGTGCAGTCTTTGTTTGCCATCCGACCTGCTTCATTGTTGTAGTTTCTGAGGATGTGATAAAACTTGTACGAATCAAAGCCTAGTAAGACTCTCTTCAATCTGTCCATGATTTTGTTGAGTCCAACATTGTTGAAAAGATCCTCCTTGATTAGTTTTTTGATTAAAATTTCTGAGTCTCTGAAGACTTGGATATATTTAGCACCTTTCTCTCTGGCAATAAGGCAGGGTTTGAGCAGCCCAAGGATCTTCCCTTGATTGTTTGTTTTCAGACAAAGGCCCCAGGCAAACGAATCTCTAAAAGACCCATCCGAGGAGTAGATGATCCCACTAGCACCCGCGACTCCAGGGTTCCCTTTGGATGCCCCATCAAAGAATATGGTAGTTAGATTTTGGGCCCTCCACCAGCTTTGAAAGATGTCATATGGCTCTCTTTTTCGCTAGTTCGGATTTGCTTTCAGGGGTGTAAGGAGGTACTTTCGGGGATGCGGCTCTAGAGCCAGCCACCTCTTTTCTTCAGGCGTGAGCAAAGGGTCATCTTTGTAATACTGCTGCTGAGCTGCTTCCAAGAGAAGAGCCTTAGCTTTTACTACTACTTGAGTCAGAGAGTGCTGCATGTCATTGAAAATCTGCTGATTTTGAGCCACCCACAACTGCCAACAAACAAATTTGGGAAGTGCTATCCATACTTTACTCCAGAAGGACTTGGGAGGGATACTTTGGGGGTAGCAGGTACTCCATGAAGCAAAAAGTTCCGAGACAGAGGTTTGTTGAGGGAGAGAGATATGAAAATCTTGAAGTAGAAGCCCTCACACCTCCTTGGGAAAGAGGCAGTCCAAAAAAGGTGCTGGGCAATTTCTAGATTACATTTGCAAAGCACGCATCTATGAGGCCCTTCGATCTTCCTTTTTACTAGATTGTCTCATGTTAAAAGTTTATTGTGTGCCAAAGTCCAGAAAAAAAATTAAATTTTGGGAGGGCTAACGGCTCCCAGACCTGTTTCCCGATGGTGGGAGATTGATTGCTGTTCTTGGATCCCTGAAGAGCCCTATATCCCTCTGCTGATGTATAAACTCCAGTCTGGCCCCATCCCCAACTATCCTTCATGAATCTGTTGATAGGAGCATCGTCTTCGAGCAGGTCCTCCAGCAAGATCTTTTAATCTCTTAGATGCGCGGGGACTCCATGGAAATCCCAACTTGCCCAATCACCACGAATGTCCTAGATTGACAGATTGTGAATGTTGTTTACTCCCGCTCTTTCTAGCCAGTTTCTGAGTTCAGCGATTTCTTCGTTTTCTGCCAGAGGATCACGTCCCATTATTCCATCTTTCCATAGGTGGGTGCGCTTACCATTACCAGGGATTCTCTACATGAGTTTTTTGAAAAATTCGCTGCTTTTGCTGCAGAGCCTCCATACCTGCGTACAAGATGCTGAGCTCTCCAATTGCATTTTCCTGAGAGCGTCATTGTCTGCATATTTTGACTGTAAAATGACACTGACGGGATGAGTGGGATCGTGGATCATTTTCCACAAGAGTTTACCGCCCAGCGCTGAGTTGACAAGGGAGGGATCCCAAATTTACAGTCCGCCCTCAACAATCGGCCTCTTAACCGTGTCCCAGTTGACTAAGTGCATTTTTTTATCATTGCCTTTCCCACCTTGCCATAAGAAATCCCTGAGGAGGGTAGCGATTTGTTTCGTTACATGTTTGGGGGCTAGGAGAAACGCTGCCTGATAAATAGGAAGAGATGACAGCTGAGATTTGATTAGAATGGTTTTGCCGCCTTTTGTTAACCAATATCCTCCCCAAGCAACGATTTTAGATTTGATTTTTCTGATGATGTGTGTCCAGATGGACCTCTTGTTCACCCCTGAGGAAATGGGAAGACCAGGGTACCTGAAAATGTCCCATTGAGCATGTCCTTTGAACCCGATAATCTTAGAAATATTAGTGATCTCTTGCTGCTCAGTATTCCAACTGAAGATTTCACTTTTACTCTCATTAACAAGAGTGCCAGACACCCTGCAATAACTTCTCAGCACAGAGTCGAAGGCTTTCGCAATTCTGGAGGAAACACCTCCAAGGAGCAGTGAATTGTCCGTGAAGAGGGCGTGATTCAGGGGAGCTGATACATTAGAGGGTTTGAGGCTCGAGAGGGAGCCAACGATTCTTTCAGCTGCTAGTTTTCTACTGAGGGAGTACGCCATGAGGATGTACTGGAAGGGAGAGAGAGGGCATCCCTGCCTGATGCCTCTCCGAGCCTGGAAGAAATTGGTTGGACGACCGTTGATAAGGGGAGAAATCCATGGAGATTCAATACATGCTTTTATGAGCTGGACAAAGTGTTGAGAGAAGCCAAAGGAGAGCAGAACTTTGCAAAGGAACAAGCGGTTACCTCTATTGAATGCATTTTCCATATCAATTTTAATAAACATACCTTTCTCCCCTCGCTGTTTGCTTGAATGAATGGTCTCCTGTACTTGAATGACATTATCCATAATGTACCTGCCTTCCACGAATCCGCCTTGAGTACTGGAGATCAATTTTTTGAGCAGGGGCTTGATTCGATTTGCTAGGAGTTTGGCTATAATTTTGTAAGATGTGTTACACAGTGAGATAGGCCTGAATCTTGCAAAGGTGTCAGGGTTGGTTTCCTTGGGGATTAAAGCTAGATAGGTGGAATTGGTTCCTCCTCCTATCTTAGCTTTCTCATAAAGCCTTTTATCATTTTGAGGAGATTAGTTTTGATAACTTCCCAGCAGGATTGGTAAAAATGGATTGTAAATTCGTGAGGCCCTGGGGCCTTATTGGCTTCCATTGACCAGATTACTTTGATAATTTCCTCCTCAGAAATGGGACTGAAAAGGGCTGTATTTTCATCAGGGTTAACGAGGAGAGGGATGTTGGAGAGGAAGTCAGAGGCTTCCTCTTCATTTCCTTGGTTTTAATCATTGTATAAATTCCTGTAATGAGCTTCAGCAGCGCCTTTCACCTGATTGAAAAATTTGCAGACTTGGCCCTCCGAAGTTTTGATTTCAACTATATAGTTCCGGGACAGTCTGGCTCTATATTGTCTGTGGAAAATAGTGGTGTGCCGGTCCCCTGCCTTTAACCATAGACTTCTGGACTTTAGTCTCCAGTATTATTCTTCAGCTCAGAAGGATTGGTAAGTGGATCATTGAGCTTTTACTTCCTTGTCCAAGAGTTCTGCTGTAATTTCTTTATTTTCCATTTCTGTTTGCATGGCATGCAACCTCTGAACTGCCTCTTTTCTTTGATTGGTTGGAGTGGGATCTGGCTTTTTTATCCATTCCTTCAATGCATGTTTTGTGGCCTTCAACTTTTGTTCCCAGATGTATCTAGAGGAGCCTGAGAAGGATTTAGCCTAGGAAGCTTTCACAGTCTCCATGAAGCCCACTTTCTCAATCCATAGAGGGCTGAAGCGAAAGGGATTGGGGCCCAAATCTTCTTCATCTTCCAGTAGGAGCTGTATTGGCTTGTGATCTGAAGTCAGTTTGGGCATAATTTTTGTGGTGATGATCTTTTTATTCATCAGAAGGGCGTTTTGAACCAGAAACCTGTCAAGACGGGTAGAGATATGTTCCGACCCAACACGATTATTTGACCATGTGAAAAGCCCATGGACTGGAGGGAAGTCTAAGAGATCCCAATTCTGGACGAGCTCCTCCACAGAGGCCAGCATGGAGTCTCTGGTGCAGGTGCCGCCCCTCTTCTCTTTTGGTTTCAGAACTATATTTAGATCTCCTGCTATGATAATATTATTTGGGGAATGCTGCTCTAGATGAAATGAAAGCGAGTTCCAACATTCTCTTTTTTTTTTTTGTTTCATTCAGAATAATTTACAGGGACATACAGATTGAAGAGGGAGACAGTCAACTTACTAACTTTATGCGTCAATTCTGTGAAGATCCAGTGCTGAGATTCTTGAAAATTATTGAGCTGGAAGGTGCAATTAGACCAAAGAGTAGCCATTCCTCCGGAAGTGCCCCTGGCGCTGACTGCCTTACCTATATTTTTATTCCACTTTGACTTGCTGATAATCTAGAAGGGCTTGCCCTTCAATCTTGGTCTCTTGGATCATGAGGATGTCCGAGGGTTCTGCTTTAAGAAGGTCCTTGATTGCTTCTAGTTTGGAGGGGTTCCCCAGGCCTCTGCAGTTCCAAGAGACAAGCTTCATTATTTACTTATTGGAGGGATGGGACCTCCCTTGTAAGGTCTTGGTCTAGTATTTCGCCCAATGGTCATTTCTATTGTGGCTTGACTCCCTTGAGTTTTAAATCTTTCGGCCTCTTCTTCTCTCATTCCTTTACGGGATTTCCTTCCAACCCTTTTATAGGGGTGCTCATAGGTTTCATCCTCCGATGATCCTAACCTTTCTATTTCTTTTTTCCTTGTGACTTCTACATATGAGGGGTTGGATGGATTGCCCTGTGTGACTTTGTTCTGCTTTTCTTTCTCTCCTTCTTTGCTTGGGGGGTGCTTTCTACATGCACCAGGTTTTCCTGCTCAGAGGCTGTTGGGTTGATCTGAGTACTTGCTGTCCCTTGTATGATTGCTTCGTCTTCTTGATTGGGCTTAGAACTGCTTGGAATCCCTGTCGTCTTTCCTTTGCTAGAACCTTTTTTGGGTGTGTTGTTTTCTGAACTAGAGTACATTGATCCTCATTTTGTTTGTCGGGTTGCTCTTCTGCCTTCTTCTTGCAGTGCTTGGCGAAGTGTTCGTGCCCGTGACAATGTCTACATTTGAAGGGGAGCTGTTCGTAGTCGAGTTCCTGGACATGCACCCATCCAGCGATAGTGAGCTTGATTTCTTCCGATAACCCCTCCTCTAGATCAACTTCAACGCATATGTGAGCACATGAGTACTGATCTTTTCTTGCAGCTTTGTCGATGTATTTACCCAGCGCATTTCCGATGTTCTCAAGGGATTTTTGATTCCAGCAGTGGAGAGGTAGATGGGGGAGTCTCACCCATACCGGGACAGCAGAAAGGACATCTTGGGAAGGGTCAAAGTCTGGGGACCATTTGTTCAGATACAATCCCTGCAGTCCCATGAAGTATGGGCCATTTTTGAATATTAAGCTTTTGTCTTCTGTGCTTTCAAACACAAATACAAAGAATCCTTTACGTAAAAAGTAGCTTTTAACACCCTCTTTGATCAGAGGGTTCTAGTTTCTTTGTGTCCAGTCTTCTACTGACTTAGGAGAAGGCCAGAGGCCCGTGAACTGACCGATGAGGCCTCTCTCTGCTAGGTTCAATGCTGTTTTGCACGTCTCTTCTTTAGGGAGGGCCACTGAGGGAATCGTTTCCATCTTCCTGATAAACTTCTGTTGAATCACCGATGGAGCTCGCTTCGGACATGCTTCAATCATTGCACGGAATGCCAAAACCTCAGGAGGCGGAATGGAAGAGCCCCCGTTGGTTTCCATGATCGCTGAGGGGTGCCTCAAGACTGAGCGCAGGGGCGGAACAACCACAAGGGCGCGCGAAGAGACACTCTGGAGTCCGTAGACAAGAAATGGAGCCCTCCGCGGCAGTCAGAAGGCCGAGACGGCCAGCGGCCTCAGTCGCAGGGGGAGGGCATCGGCTAGGTCAAGGCACGAGATCCAGTCATTCTAACTGTTGCATGACTTCACTAAGACTTCTAGCTTGAATTTCTCCAACTAGTTAACTCAAGATGAATTAATTAATTATTTTTCAAGCAGCTGGTGAGACTAAATTCGAATTTTTATTCTCAATTTTAATTCAAGGACAAATTAAAATTGGAATATTCTTGTTGCCACATTTCAACAGTTTATTTTTGTTTTCTATGTAGCTTAGAAAGTTGATCAAAGTTATTGCTTATCCATGCATTCATTAGCTTAAAGAGTAGATTAATGTTGAAGTCTAGTGAAGGAAAATATACCAGAAAATCTTGTGACAGTGAACCCTACCCCATCTCTCTTATGGGATCATGACTAGGGGATCCCACTCTCATAGCCCAAAAACAAAGTTTGTCTTTTGTTGATTGCTTAGGTTAAGTTTCATTTTTAGCTAGATAACCGTTTAGGAAATATTTGCAGTTGTTAGTTTGCTTCTTAAGATTGTTGTAGCGTAGAAGGTGTTCCATTCCATAGATCTAGTCTCTAACAATAGTTAGGTCATACTTTCTAAATTCAACTCATCTTTTCTATGTTGACATGAAATAATTTGTAAATGAAAAGGGAAACAAGTTTTATTGCAGGAATTGTTGATCTATAGGAAGGGACACCTCCAACCAACTCCATCTAGGTCTCTCCACCTTTCGTTGAAGCAAACCAACCATATTTTGACCCTCTGTTTTCCAGCCACCGTGAGCAAGTTGTTGGGTTTGACCTTGGGTGATGTTCACCTCCCCTACACCTTACATAACTGTCATGCACCTTTCCAACACTTCATCTCACCATTATTGTCCTTCAAAACCTCTCAGCCAACTTCCTGTAGCAGTATAGGACATCCTGTCGCAGTTCAAGACATCCTGTGGCAGTTCTGTGTAGAAAACTTGTAGCTGCTTGTTTTGACCCTGTTTTGTCCTGAAGTGGTAGTATAGTCTAGTGTAGGAATATATTAACTCAACTTGGAATCCATGACTAGAAGTGCCACCTAGACCAACCTTTTCATTCCTTTCCCTCCTGTAAGATCAGATGGCGTTGTCTTTTATATTTTTGAATTTAGGAATTAAGATTTTTATCTATTTTGCAAGTGTGAAAGAGATAATTAAATTCATGCATGTTTGGATTTTGAAATGATAGAATAATCTCATATTTTCAAGCAGTTCTGGTAGCTAGATGATCAAGTGCAAGGTTAGCATAATTTCCTTACTGCAAGAGATTTATGTCATTTCATAACTGGATGATTTATGTCATATCATAGCATTTACAAGTCAGTAGCTTTCATTTCTCGAATTGACAAGCATTTACTTTTCTTGCTCTAGAACTAGTTTTACATTCCACTGTCAGTGGTCAGACTCCCTTTAGTCCATTAGAGGAATGGTCTCAAACGCTAATGGTCAAGTACCTCAGTTGAGAAGTGACATGAGTAGAATGATGCATATGTTGTGTATATAGCACTGTCACCTGCAAGTTTGTACGAAACCCCATGTTGATAAAGTAAAGTTAGTAGTCCTAGGAGTTCCAACATTCTTGCTGCAATATTGAGGTTCATCACTTTTTAGCACCTTGCCAGGGAGGTGTCTAGGTAGATGTAATCTGTGTTTTTTCTTTCTATTTTGCATTTGCTAAATATATGTTACTCTTGCTCTCCTTTCTATCTTGCATTTGGTTTTGAAAAAAAATCATAAAAATAGAAAAAATATATTTCTTTCATGCCTCATAGGAGTAGAGACGCTTTAGGGAAATTCTTTCCAAATGTCCCCACACCATCAAACAATCAACCTTCCCTCTTCTTCGGTGATTGTCAACTTCCCTCTCTGACTACAAGAGAGTTAGAAGACCCCTTAGGAGAACAACATGAAATATTTGAAGAGCCTATTGGGGAAGAAAAAGAAGAGAACATTCCACACACTGACACCATGGTTGAAAATAGAAATGAGGCTGAAAATATAAATGAGGGCGCTTCTCCCTTCAAAGATACTAATGGAGATACTAGGATGAAAAACATAAGTCCCTCTGCCCTTCCTCACTTCCATGGCCTAACCTCAGATGACCCCGATACCTTCTTGTTTGAGTTTGCTGTCATATGTAGAACCTATTATTATACCTCTGATGACCAAAAGTTGAAGTTGTTCCCATCCACCCTCAAGGATGAAACCTTGCTTTGGTTCATGGGTCTACCTGGGGATAACATCACTACTTGGGCTCAAATGTAGCAATCCTTCAACAACAATTACATGGACTATTGTAGGTCTAAAGACACCAGAGATAAAATCTTTAGAATGACCCTAGGACCTGATGAATCCCTAGAGGATTATGAGGACATGTTCCAACTCAGTTAAAAAAGGGCTAGATGCACCCTTGATCTTGAATCACTCAAGTTAGTCCTTCTTAGAGGAATTAGGGAGGACATACTAGAAACCTTAAACATGATGTTTGGAGGGGACATTTATTAGCTACCCTATAATGATATCAATACAGTGTTCAAATACCATTCTAGGGATGCTAGAAAGAAAGGTAGGGCTAGTCAAGCTTTGGTCGGTTCCTCTTCCTTGAACACATCTATCGAGAGTGAAATTGGAAACATGTCGGAGGAATTTAAAAGTGAAATGATGCACACCTTTTCTTTGCAAATGGATACTATGCAGATCAAGAGGAAACAAGAGGAATCAGAGAGAGCTTTAGCTATCTTTTTCCCTAAATGCACTAGGAGGCACCCCATAAATGAATGTCCACTAAATGTTATAGAGGTTTGCTCAGTCTGTGAGGAAAACCATTCCACAGGTAAGTGCCCTTCTTTGCTTGGATTGAAGGTTATATACAAAGGGGTTGAAGGTGGGGCTGAACAACTCTATTATATCAACCAAAGGAGGCCTCAAGGACCTAGGCCATACTAGCAAGGCATGTAGGGTGCATCCTATTCCTACTACCATCCCAATCATAATGCATCCTTGCCCCCTTGGTGTTCTCCTACTCACCCTTCATGGTCCACACCTTATCCTTGGTTTTATGCACCTCAATATCCTTCCCAACTTGCCAATCAATCATTTCAGTCATATGCTTCTCCACATCCTCAGTGGAATACCCCATCACAAGGTTGGAGACATCAGTTCAACTAAACTCCTGCTTTACTTCTTGCACCTCCATCTCAAACACAACTAATTCATCCTGCTCCACCCAAGAAACCTCAGATGGCTGCCCAACCAAATCTGAACCCGAACAACAAGCAGGCAGAACAGGTCTACAATGGGGAGACATCTTACCCTGCCTATGTTGTGGAGATTCAAGAAATTCACCTCAGGTCTGGAAGAGTGCTACCAGATAACCAACCTCCATCTCTCACTGAGGAGCTTGAAGAGGAAAATGAAGAGAGTGTTCGCAAAGCCAATCCACCTCCTTTTCCTGAAAGATTAATCCATCCTAACTAGCACACCCATAAGAGATTGAACTTATGGGAGAATTGAAAAAATTGTATGTGAAAATCCCACTCCTCCAAGCCATCAAGGATGTCCCCATCTACAACAAGCTAATCAAGGAGAAATTCTTCAAACATCATGGGAGGAGAAAGAAAGACACCCCTACCATCGATGTCACTGGTCAATTGTCTGGACTAATGCTAGGGAGAGTAATTTGCCCAAAATATCTAGACCCTGGAAGTCCTGTGGTAGATGTGCACATTGATGGCATCATTGTCCCTCACACCTTGATTGATCTGGGGGCTGCCATCAATGTAATGACTAAGGAGACCATGCTCAAACTAAACCTCTGAGGATCCTTAAGAAATACTACAACAACACTGCAATTTGCAGACAGGTCCATAATAGCTTCTGAGGGAGTTTTTGAGGATGTAATGGTCTCTATTGATTCCTCAGAGTATCTTGTTGACTTCCTAGTTCTCCATCTCAATACCAAATTCAATGGTTATCCTCTCATCCTTGGAAGACCATGGCTAGCAACTGTTGATGCTTACATAAGTTGCTGAGTTGGGAACATGACCATTAAGAATGGGCATTTGTCCAAACAGTTGGTCTTGTACCTTCCTACTCAACCATCCCTAGAGCATGACCTACCCTTATGGTTGGAAGAGGAAGATGAAGATGAAGTATATCATACCACATCCTATCCAATATGTACCTTGGATGCTATTATAGGAGGGGGGCAACCTGATGAAGATGACTGCATTGATCAAATCCTCCAGACCCAACCCCCCAACACCATGTCTCTTGATGAGCTGGTGAAGGAATTCGAAGATAACCCTTGGAATGAT
Source organism: Pinus taeda (assembly GCA_000404065.3). Taxonomy (NCBI): domain Eukaryota; kingdom Viridiplantae; phylum Streptophyta; class Pinopsida; order Pinales; family Pinaceae; genus Pinus; species Pinus taeda. Next base: position 110,696 of record APFE030598888.1, read on the forward strand.
TTATGCCTAGTTGACCCTAGTCCTGCTCATGTCAAAATAGTAGAATTTGGTCCATCTAAAACGTTCAAAACCAACCCCTCTCTCTTAGCCAACCAAGAAGATAAGTTGTGCAACATGCTAAGAGAGCACTTGGATACTTTTTCCTGGAGCTATAAGGAAATGAAGGGAGTGCATCATTCGGTGTGTACTCACCATATCTACATTAAGGAAGGATGCAAACCAGTTTGCCAACCTCAGAGGAGAATGAACCCAACCCTCAAAGACATAGTGAAGGAAGAGTTACAGAAATTGTTGGATGCAAGGTTCATTTACCTCATCTCAGATAGTGAGTGGGTGACACCTCTAGTTTTGGTCCCAAAGAAGAATGACAAGTGGAGGATCTGTGTGGATTACAAAGAGTTAGACAAATCCACTAAGAAAGACCATTTTCCTGTACCTTTCATTGATCAAGTCTTGGATGGTCTCGCACGGAAGAACTTCTTCTCTTTCCTGGATGGATTCAGTAGTTATAATCAGATCTAGGTCAGCCTAGAGGAACAAGATAAAACCACCTTCAGTTGTCCTTGGGGTACCTTTTCTTATAGGGTCATTCCTTTTGGATTATGTAATGCCCTTGCCACTTTTCAAAGGGAAATTCTGAGCATCTTTGCTGAGCTAGTCCATGACTTTGTAGAAATCTATATGGATGATTTCACTCCATATGGGTGTGACTTCCTGGAGGTTCTCTCTAACTTGGAGAAAATATTAAATAAGTGCATCGAAATGAACTTGTCACTTAGTCAAGAGAAGTGTGAATTCTTGATGAATGCAGGGACTATTTTGGGTCATTCAATATCCCAGGAAGGAATACAAGTGGACCCAAATAAAATTGCAATCATAAAAAGGGTCCCCATTCCTCAAAAGTAGATGGATGTCAGAAGTTTCTTGGGCTTAGCTGGATACTATAGGAGATTTATCAAAGAATTCAACAAAGCAGCCTCACCATTATTTGGCCTACTGGCCAAGGACTCTGAATTTTTCTGGTCAGATAGTTGCCAAGAGGCCCTAGAAATCTTGAAGGATAAGTTGAATACTGCACCCATACTTAGAGGCCCAAATCGGGCTCTTCCATTCCACATCCATGCTGATGCATCTGGAAAAGCTATAGGAGAATCTCTAGGACAGATAGATGACAAGTTGCCTTATACCATTTACTTCATTAGAAAAAATCTGTCTAAGGATGAACTGAACTACACTGTGACTGAGAAGGAATTCCTAGCTGTTGTCCACTGCTTGAATAAATTAAGACACTACATCACTGATTATCACCTTTGTGCATACTGACCATGTTTTTATCAAGTACTTAATGAAAAATCTTGATATGAATGCTAGAATTATTAAATGGTTTCTTTTATTGTAGGAGTTTGATTTAACCATCATTGATAAGCTAGGTAAAGAAAATGTAGTTGCATATTTTTTGTCTAGGCTTGCTTTGCTTGTAGGTGAAGAAGGGATGGTTGATGACCATATTCCAGATGAACACCTATTTGCTATTTCAATTCTTTCCATGGTTTGCTGACATAGCCAACTACCTAGTTGTTACAAACTTCCCTCCAAATATGTCATCTAGGGAGAAGAACAAGATTGTAAGGAAGAGTGCCCCATTCACTTGGATTCGGGGAAATCTCTTCAAATTTGGCCTAGATCAAGTCTTGAGGAGATTTGTTAGGTAAGAGGAAGTTTTTGACATCCTCGTAGCCTGTCATGATGGGCCTTGTGGAGGTCCCTTTACTACCAAGAGGACAACTTTCAAGGTACTACAAGCTGGCTACTGTTGGCCCACTCTCCACCAAGATGCAAGAAGGTATACCAGTTAATGTGATCAGTGCCAGAGGATGGCGAAACCAACTCCCAAGGATGAAATTCCCTTGCAACCTCATGTGGATTTAGAGCCATTTGATAAGTGGGGTATCAATTTCATTGGGCCAATTGATTAACCATCAGGGAAAAAAAGTACATAATTGTATGAATTGATTATTTGACAGAGTGGGTTGAGACCAAGGCTGTCAAGGTAGCAACAAAGGAGAAAGTGAATGAGTTATTGAGGGAAAATATGTTTTACAAATTTGGGTACCCTAGAGAGCTAGTCACTGATCAAGGAGCTCAATTCACATCACATTTAATCGAAAATTTGTTAAGACAACATGGGATAAAGCACAAAACATCTACCGCCTATCATCCCCAGGCCAATGGACAAGTAGAGGTCTCCAACAGGGCATTAGAAGGCATCCTCACCAAGGTTGTGAACAACAATAGAAAGGATTCGTTAGATAGACTAGTGGAGGCCACTTGGGCCTACAATACGACTTGGAAGACAAATAGTGGTTTCACTCCTTATGACTTGGTCTATGGAAAGAAGGTTTTTCTCTCCATTGATTTTGACTACAACACCTTGAGAATAGAAACACAATTGGATTTGGATGTTACATAGGCACAACAAGAGAGGTTGCGCCAGATGAATGGCCTAGATGAATTCATGGTGCAGGTCCTCCTACATACTCAAGTTAACCAAGTACAGAGGAAGGTTTGGCATGACAATAACATCAAGGACAAGGTATTTCAAGAAGGGGATTGGGCTATGCTATATGACTCCAAGTTCAAGGACTTCAAAGGCAAATTGATGACAAGGTGGTTAGACCCATGATAATGAAGCTGTTCAAATCAAGACCATTGATGAAGAAGGTATTCCCTTGCTTGTCAATGGATACAGGTTGAAGGCTTACAAAAGACCTCTGTCCAGGGAAGAGTTCATCAACACCATTAGCAAGGAGGTAAATGTGATTGGAAGTGTCCTAGTTTCCAAGTCACATAATTTTTGAAAACTGTTTTTAATTGTGAAAAAAAACAGAAAAAAAAGAAAAATGCAATAAGAGGCTTAGATGGAAACCTCCATGAGGAATCTAAGGCCAACACTTGGGTTGATAACCTTCTTGAGGAAGCCTAGGAGTGAAAAAAGAGAAAAATAAAAATAAAATATCATTGGGTGAAAACCTCCCTTGAGGCGTCTAAGGAAAGAAGGTAGGTTGAAAACCTCTCTTGAGGTAGTCTATGTGTCCCTAAAAAAAAAGAAGAAAAAGAAAAAGAAAAAGAAAACAAAAAAAATACCATGACAGGGAACTCCAACCTGTCCATTAATAAATTCTATCATTTTGTAGGTTTTGAAGACAACGACAATTGCAAAGTTATAGGGACAACATGCTTAGTTTCATTCAATTTCTCCCTCCATCCACTCCATCTCATCCATGCCAACCATGTACCTACGACTCATATCCATTATCAGGCCTCAAAAATAAGTTTTTTTAGCATTTTTTGGTTTGCAATAGGAAGTCATGTAGCTACTACAGGAAGACACTGTAGCACTATAGGACGTCCTGAAATGCTACAGGAAGATCCTTTATCACTACAGGACGTCCTGAAATGCTACAAGAAAGGAGGATTCGATAAGAAAATCATCCTGCATGCCTATTCTAGGTTGATTAAGAACCTTACAATTCACTAAACCACTCACCTATCACCCATGCACCCCTGGTTCAAATTAAAAAAAAGCCATATCTAGCTCTATCTCATTAAAAGAAAACACAGGAAAATGTCAAAAAATTATAATAAAAAAAGGATATGTTTCCTCCATTGCCACAACCCTTCACAAATCCATTAGAGCTCTATTATCATCCTCCAACCCTTACATCACTTTTCACCATCCCTCTAAAGAAAAAAAACTTGAAAAGGAAGAAAAAGGGGCTGCTACAAGATTTCCTGTAGCGGCTATAGGATCTCTTGTAGCAACTTGTGCCATTGATGCAAATAGCTTGAAGCTTAGTTTGTCTACCCAACCAAAGTAAGGAAGAGTACCATCATCCATGGGCACCTTGTTCTTCCTAGCAAGACTCCACATCAGCAACAACGACAAAAAGTATCAAACACCTGCACACATGAACAAGACAAGTAGTCAACTATATGGGAGCCAAAAGGAAAACACAGAAAGAGAGCAAGGAAGCACTTCCCTGAGCAGGAACACATAAGTCAACTACTCCAACATGCACCAATCAACAAAAGGCAGGCTCAGGTATGGTAACTTACTCAGCTCTTCCCTAGGTATGATAAGATGAAAAATGTGTAAATGTCGAAGAAAGGCCTTTTTTATAAGCTAGGGGTGGCCAGTTAACTTGGCCACCCCCATCTCATGATCAAAAAGTGATCTTTCGGTCAACATGCCACGTAAGGATGTCACATCAGCTAGAATCAGTTAGAAAGGTGGTCGAAATTAGTTAAGAGGGAGTGGGTGATGATTACGAGGAGTAAGTGAATGATGACAAATGGTGGCCAAACAGTTCAAATTAGGAAATCTCGTACCATTTCCATCCATCACAATGCTTTGAGTCCTGACCATAAATAACATAAAACGCCAAACTTTTTTGCATTTTTTCACTCATTTCGAAATCAAGGAGATAGGGACTAGCTTGGAAATCCATCGAAAAAGTCGAACCCTCCTTTGGCCATCCTACAGGAAACAACTATAGGAATCACATAAGGCTACAGGAAATAATGAAATTTGACAGGAAGTTTGCAAGGGTGTGCCTAGGGTCAACTTGGTCCTCAATTGTCATAATCCCAGACATTACAATGAGAAGTAAGTAACCTATCTCTCCTCTATCATGGTTTGCATAATAGATACACTCTGCACTATCTTAGTAATTACACTCATCTTGGGAATTGAAAAGGATTTGGGGATAGAAAAGAAAACATTTTGTGGCTATAAGTAGTTGTAGTAGTTGCAATCATCCACTAATAAGTTTATCATTGAGCTACCCTAAAATTCATAATGAAGCTATCTTACAAAACCTCCTGCACTTAGCTAAAACCAGGGAAGGAAATGGGAAGGGGGTTCAATAGAAGAGAGTCTATCGATACATCAAGAATTTACCTTCGTCCTCCCTATGATAGACATCTTCAGGAGGCATCACTGGTTAGGCTTCTTTGACTTGCTCAAGGGATATGTTGATGATATAACTTATGAGTTTTCCATAACACTAAACCCTCAAGCAAGAAAAAATGCTATCACTGTGGTAAGAGGGTTGTCCATTACCATCAATCCTAAGTTAATCAACAGAGTGACAACACTTCCTCTATGGATCAATTGGAGAATGGAAGACAAGGCCAACAACACCTTTTCTAAGAAAAATTTCTTCACCAATCATGAGAGACCAATTGAAGGCAAAAATGGGGTCAAAAGGGAGAGTCTTCCCTATCCATGGGATTAGGTAGCCTACCACATCCTTATATACATTTCTTGTGAAGGAAGGCTAAGTGTAGCCTATGGCTACCAGTTCAGGTTGCTCCATGAATTGAGATTTCGAACCAGGTTTCCCATAGCCCAAAGATTAAGTGTGCCCTATTTTCTCCTACAATCAATCATAGACATGAGCTAGAAGGTGAAAGAGGGAAAGCAACAACAATTAGCACACCATGGTCTCATCAAGCTGATAGTAGAGGATGCTTTGAGTAGATCAAGAGCCCCTGTACTCTGTTCCACATTCATAGATATGGACAAAGAAGCATTCCTGGAGACCTAAGTCCTTGCACTTGGTGAGAACCTAGCTTCAAAAGAAGAAGAAGGAGAAGAAGAAGCAGAAAAATAAGAAGAGGAGGCAGAGACAAACAAAGTAGAGGAAGAAGAAAAGAGAGAAGAAGAGGAGTAGGAGAAAGAGACTAGGCTTGCGAAGACCAATGCACTTGAAGAGGAGGAGATATCCCTAGATCAGGGAAGGATATCTCCTGAACCCACTGAAAAGGAGGCAATTGTTGCCTTAGCTTCTTTGAGCACACTGACCAAATCCACAAAGAAAAGGCAAACACAAAACCCCCTTTGTTTCAAAACAAGAAGAAGCACTTGAATTAAGTAGGGGAAGTCACAGACCCCCACAAAACCCCTATTGTAATTGAAGAATCACCAAATAAACAAGAGGAGCTAGAATGCATGGGAATGAATGTTGAGAAAGTCACATCACTAGGAGCAACCCCAAAGGATCCCATTACCTATGTCAGGAAGCTTGTCACTAGGTCAACTTTAGCCAAGCAGCGCAAGGCACCTGTAACACTCCAACAGAAAGGAAAAGGCCTGTTGTAGGATCCCAAAACAGTGCTACGGGAAACACTAGCAGTGCTACAGGAAAGGTAGAAAGTGCTACAGGAAGAGAAACAAGGAGGCAAAGAAGCAACACCACAAGCACAAGCGGGGGCAGATTCTCCAAAGACAATTGAGGGAGATTTTACAGAGCTACAGGAGCCTAGTCCACAACCCAACTTGAGCTCATACCACAAGTTCATGGAAGGAGGTAGAGCGATCCCATAGAAATTTGAAATCCCTCTCTTCTTTGAACTTGAAAAAGAAAGAGGAAGGACACATCGATGGATGCAGATTGCTAAATCAAAGAAAGTAGAAGATGTGGGCCTTATGGAAGAAAAAATCCTAGAGATGGGCAAGGATTTGAGTGAATTGAGAGATAGAGAATACACCATGAAAACACAGTTGCAGGAAAAAAACACATGGCTGATGAGGAAAGGAAAGCCTCTCCATGGAGGCACTTCAATGTAGAGTGCCATCCAAATCATATGCACTTTACCTCAAGGACCAATGGATGAAATTCCAAATAAAAACATTGGCACAATGGGAGACTATGCCATTCCAGGATTACATGCAGTTCATTGATTAGTGTGACAAGAGTACCCTTGAGGACAAGGCTAAGGTATCTGAATTCTACCTGCACAACTTGGGCCTTAACAAACCTGGATGTTTGGGACCCCAATGCAAAGTTGGGAGACTTTCCTTTGATGGCCCTTGCATCATGGATGAGTCATGAGGAAGCCCAGGCTCAGGAGGTGAAGAGAATAGTAGAAAAAGAGGATAAGGAACCCCTCTACATCAGGGCAGAGTAAATAAGTTCAAGTGCTATAATCAGTAACCACAACATCATTTCCAATGATGCTCAACTTGCATCAAGATACCTGGCTACCCAAGAACAGACCATCTCCCATTTTTAGGACACTGGAAGACTATTAGGGACTGAGAGCCAACAAACATGCTAGAGGAGATGGAATAACCTGCTACACAATCTCAGGATCATGGAATATCACTCTCATGAGAGATTGAGGAATGCATTAGAGAGAACACCCCTGTATAAAAATGCCATGCAAAGACTGAAGATCAATTGGATTGGACTTGAGCTCAGACCACCTTTGCTGTTGGGTTTTTTAGAAGGTAGGAAGGAAGAAGAGGAAAGAAATCAATGGGAAGAGATAGAGAAAAATGTAGGGTTCTATCCTTAGGAAGAGACACCATCCACATAATCTTGGGATGTCAGGGAGGCCACTAGGGCTACGAAGGATATGGATATAGAGGACTAGGTTGCTTAGAGGATGAACAACAATTTCAGTAGGAGGGTGATGATGAGGCTCATCAATATGTAAACTATATGGGTCACAATGCCACTCTCCAGCTTATTGAATTGTCTTTTCTCACATTTATTTACAGATTTTACTATATTTTGCTTGGTGAGAAGAGTAAAAGTGAGTTACTATGTCCTATGACCTAATGTGTGTTAAATGTAGGAAACTGGAGTAGTTTTGAGTTGACTTGAGTGTAGGGACTTAGAGTAGACAAGCAAGAGAGATTGTAGGAAGTGGTCTCCCTCCTTAACTCCTCAGATCATTTGAAGATTCTCTGACTCTATCTCATCAGCTCGGTGTCATTGGCAGCCAAGCAAGCAGAGTCCATTGGTAGCCAAGGCAATCCCAGTCAAGGAAGAGTTATTCTCGAGTTAGGGAGCCTAGTTTCCCTATTTTCTATGGAGCTGTTGGTAGCTCCAGTTTTGTATAAATAAGCAAGCTAAGGGACTCATTAGGATTCAGAGCTTTATTATAACGAAGAGGCCATTAAGATGAAGCAAATTTGACTATTATTGTTATGATGTATTTGACATTTTTATGATAATGAGAAATTCTGTTTTGATCCAACACTGATTTGACTCAGAGGGTTGAAGATATTGGGTTAGGGCCCAACCCTAGCAACATAAATTCCTCTCCTTTGTATCTGTATTCTTAGCTTAGAATGTTGATTTATTGCTGAAGTTTATTTCTATTTTCTGCGTAGCTTATAAAGTTGATGAAAGTTGTTTCTTATCCATGCTTTCATTAGCTTAAAGAGTATATTAGTGTTGAAGTCTATTGAAGGAAAATATACTAGAAAAGCATGTGACAGTGACCCCTACCCCATCTCCCTTATGAGATCATGTTTAGGGGATCCCACTCTCATAGCCCAAAAACAAAATTTGTCTTTTGTTCATTGCTTAGGTTAAGTTTTATTTTTAGCTAGATAACTATTTATGATTCCTTGGAAATATTTGCAGTTGTTAGTTTGCTTCTTAAGGTTGTTGTAGATTAGAACGTAGTCCATTCCATAGATCTAGTCTCTAACAATATTTAGGCCAAAATTTCTAAATTCAACTCATCTTTTCCATGTTGACATGAAATATTTTTTAAATGAAAAGAGAAACAAGTTTTATTGCAGGGATTATTGATCTACAGGAAGGGACACCTCCAACCAACTCCACCTAGGTCTTCTCGACCTTTTTTTGAAACATACCAGCCATATTCTGACCCTCTGTTTTCTAGCCACTGTGAGCAAGCTGTCTTAGGAAAGTACAACCTTCTTGGAGTGCTGGGCTGGCCTTGGGTGATGTTCACCTCCCCTACACCTTACACAAATATCATGTACCTTTCCAATACTTCATCTCACCACTATTTTCCTTCAAAACCTCTCATCCAACTTCCTATAGCAGTACAGGATATCCTGTAACAAACCTATAGTTCCCTGTTTTGACCTGAAATGGTAATATAGCCTAGTGTAGGAGTAGATTAATCCTTCATCTTGGACTCCATGACCATAAGTGCCACTTAGACTAGCCTTTTCATTCCTTTCCCTCTTGCAAGATCAGATAGCATTAACTTTTATATTTCTGAATTTAGCAATTAGGACTTTTATCTATTCTGCAAGTGTGAAGGAGATAATTAAATGCATGCGTGATTAGATTGAAATGATATAATAACTTCCTATTTTCAAGCAGTTATGGTATCTAGATGATCAAGTGCAAGGTTAACATAGTTCTTTCCTGCAAGCGATTTGTGTCATTTCATAGCTAGATGATTTATGTCATATCATAGCATTTACAAGTTAGCAACTTTCATTTCTTGAATTGATAAGCATTTACTTTTCCTGCACTAGAACTAGTTTTACATTCCACTGTCAGTAGTCAGACTCCCTTTAGTCCAATAGAGGAATGGTCTGAAGCCTTAATGGTCAAGTGCCCCAGTTTAGAAGTGACATGAGTAGAATGATGCATTTGTTGTGTATATAACACTGTCACCTCCAAGTTTGTACGAAACCCTGGGTTGATAAAGTAAAGTTTGTAGGCCTAAGAGTTGCAACATTCTTGCTGCAATATTGAGGCTCATCACTACCTCACCATTTGAGGGAAACATAGAGTATTTTGAGGGATGTTCATGCCTAGAACAACAACAAAACAAGTGAAGACCTCTCCAAGGGTGGGACGCAACCAAGGAGGATGTTTTGGTGATTGATTAGGAGCTGTTGCAACAATCTAAGATGCCCTAACCAGTCACAATCACAACAATAAAAGTGTTGACTTGTAATAATAGTTTTGATGTGTGTTGGATCCATGTTTTTGGGTTAGTTTGGATCAGATTGTTGGGCAACCCATGGAAGCCAATTTGGAGGCTTGGTTTGGTGCTCAGAAGCCTTCATTGGTGCAGAGCTTATAGTGTGGTATTGGGTGCCATTGATTTGGTGGAGGGCAGTGTGTTGGCTACCCAAAGTAGCCATAGAGGAGCTATCTTGAAGTGACAAAAAGGAGCTGAAGGTTGGGTGAAGTTTGGTTGCCGAAGTGTAGCACCTTGATGGACTAAGGTGACTGCTAGCCTGGGACTTTGGATCTTGAGAAGTGGCTAATCCAGAGAGCAGATTGGATCAACCCGTGTACATGCTACAGAAGTGATGTGAAATAATTTTAGGTGGCAGCCCTCCTAGAGTCTCGATGTGTTGTCCTTTAAAGGACTAAGGGGAAACTAGTGAGCAGTACGAGAGCAAAGGACTAGAAGGACAAGATACGACATCCAAGATGCAATGAAGTTTGTCATTGTATCTTGTATACCATAGACTGTTGTATTATTTAGATTTGGTTTAATATAACCACGATTGGAGTTGTACATTATTGTACAATTTGTTAAAAACTTTGTATATTTGTGCATGTGTGATTTACTGCTTTATATTTTCCGCTGTGCAAAGTAGTACCTGTTGAGATTCTTGGTTTGGTAGCTTCAGTGATTTTAAGACTCTAACTTAGACCCAAGATCATAGAAATTCAACACAGATATGGAACAAATGCACTCGAAAGAATGGAATACCTATTCCTCCTAGTAGATCGGTTATAATACAATCTGATAGCCTATTAATGATTACGTTTGAGTACCTTAAATTTTAACCAGAGTTCAATATAGACTCTTCTAGATTATTTTACATCATAATCACGTGGCTAGCCCCCTTTCCATGAATAATGGGGGTTGACGCAACATCCTTCCGAATTATGGGTGTGAAAATAGGAAGGTCAAATTCTAAGTGGCATAACTTTTGCATACAAACTCCGATTGATGTGCTTCTTGCGCCGTTGGAAAGATCTTTGTGTGTAGAATAACATGAAAAAATGCTACATTAAAGTGACAAAGTTTTACCCCAAAAAACATTGTTTGATTCCTCAGAACACTTCTAGAATGTTTCAGACCTTGTTTTACCAAATTGGGTCCCACTGGTAAAAATGGTCATGTTAGCTTATTCCTCCACTTTTTCCATTCCGAATGCATCAAGATGGACGAAAAAATTATAATGATCAAAACTGGATCACAACTCCCCATTTGGGAGGCTTTTGTTCCCCAAAATCTTCTATTGAATGAGGTGAGGAAATTTTTCCTCCAACTTCTCTTTGGTGTACCATTTATTTTTTCTTGGAAGTTGTTCTTTCAAACTAATCTTCCAAAGGTCATGCTACCCTTGTCTTGTAGTTTTGGACCTCTTCTACAAAATTGTATATTCTTTCAACCCTACTTGAGCATCTAGTACGAAATCCTCCACAAAAGTTAGGAGCTATTCCTCTTCTTTATCTAGCATGGAAGGCTCATAAAGTTTCAAATTCTCTACGTTCACAACTAAGTAAATGGACATATATGGTGGTAAATTGAATCAATGTACATTATCACCCACCTTTTCCCGTATCTCAAAGGAATCATACCTCAGAATCTTGATTTTCTTACCAGGCCCTTACAGTCTCTCTTTGTTCAACTGTAGCCATACTTTATCTCCCACCTTGAATGATTTATCTCTTTTGTGTTGATCATGCTTGACCTTATACTTCTACTTCGACTTCTACAGTGTTTCTTGTACCTGTAGATGGATTTTTGTGATCTTCTCTCTAATTTTTTCACCCCTCAAAGCATCTCTTGTGAGATTTTCCCTCACTCCTTGTTGCTTCCCATATTCAATGTCCAAAGGTGAAGGTGGTAAATATCCAAAACAAGTTTCAAATGGAGACTTTCCTATAGAAGTGTGGACTACTTTGTTGTAAGAATATTGTATATATACCATTTTTTCATCCCAGGTCTTCAGATGCATCTAGTTGTATCTCCTCAGAAGATGCAAAAAAGTTTTGTTTACTACTTTTGTCTGCCCATCTGTCTATGGATGGAATTCTGTAGATCTCTTCAACTTCGTGTCCATATTCTACCACAATGTAGTCAAAAATGCATAGAGAAATCTTGTATCCCTTTTTGAAACAACGCTCCTTGGTATCTGTTGTGCCCTACAACAACCCCCCATTTCATATCATTATTATCCCAAAACCATAATATGAAATGGTTCCCTTTTTTAATTTTGGTTTTAATTGGTATCAACTTAGTTCTATTCAAAAAGGCCCGATGAGATAAAATGAAACATTACCAAAAAAGCCTTTTCAATAAACCAATCAAAAGCCTTAACACAAATGATTAATCTTTTGTCATTGCGATAAAGCGATCGCAAGATTGCATATTGCAATGACAAAGGGAACACAACATGAAGACATATTGGTTTTCTCCGACGCAAAATCGCTATCGGGTATTGGCAATAAATGAATTAACGCAATAAAGCTCCCTCTTGCTCCGATGCGATGCGATATTGCTATCGGCAATCGACAATCGACTATGCACGCCTTTTTAACTGCCCCACTCGCTACTCCCGACGCGATGCGATATCGCTATCGGCGATCGGGGATTCCAAATGGCACCAATATAATGATTTATGATTTCCCCCCGACGCCCGATTGCGATAAAGGCAAAAGCACAGTTTTCAAAGAAAATCTTAAAAGCGGGTTTAATACAATTTATTCGTATTTAAGGCCTTATCTTTCGAAGAGCCATTCATCTGCGCTCAACCGCCAAAATACCCAAGGCACGCTTCAAATAAATCATTCGACCATTAATCGAATTGACGGGCATTGATAAGATTGACAGGTCTTAAACAACCATTTAATGAAACAGTAAGCCTGCGATCTGTTTACAGATTTTATTCGAGGCCACCTTAAGTCAATCGTTCGCCATGAATTCATCAATATATATCTCAGTCTATTCGATTTGCGCTATCATTTTCTGTATTACGCCCATTATCTTCTATGTGCAGAATTCTTCCGCAGAAACAGATTTAACCAGAATGGGGAAGAAGTCCAAGAAAACTACAATGGCTTCCGCTTCGCCGGCCACAGGGCAACCTATTGTTGATCCAAGCAATAAAAAGAAAGGGCTCATATCGGACACTACATGCCTAGGACTTGCTAGAGCGACTTGGAAAGGCACATATAATCTGATCGAAGCCGAAGAGCCGAGGGTGACAACAATACAAGTTTCAGCCGGCAGCACTAGCAAATCCGAGGCTAATATGAGCGATTTAGCCAACTCTTTTCTTCATCGAATAGCGGCTCGGGAGAAAATCCTCCCATACACAGATGTGGTTAGATGGGCGATTCAGGAAATCCCAATTACCGACAGAACTTTCAGCACCACAGATGGGAGAATTTTCGGTTCCTTTCGAGCCGAGGATTTAAAGCAAATGTACCATTTGCCGAAGGCAGAGAAGAAGTATAACACGACATTCCTGAAGAAATTCCGAGCTGAGAATGAGACTGAATCCGAACCCATTCGGGGTTGGAGACAAAATCCAGCGAAGCACAAGCACAAATCTTCGGGTAAGTACTCGGTCGATTCTCTATGCTCTCCTTATTGCTATGTTGGGATAATGATGTGCAGATTGTGGGGATTACATGATTCCGCCAATTTTACCATAGAAATGGTCCCCTTAATGGAGGTGGCATGTAGTGGCGAAATAATGGATTGGGAAGATCTACTGTCCGATAAGTTAGCATCTGCAATTCTCGATTTTAGATTCAAGTCCCGCGTCACTGAGAGGTTCATTCCCCCATTTTACTACAGTGCCTATGTATTAGATGTCTTATGTTTTAATTCTGAATTTCCTATGCTTGGATGGAGGTGGATGTCACAAGACCCCTCACCCGTCCACATATACCATCAGGAGTTGTGGAAGACCAACGACAAACACCATTTGTATCAAATCTGCAACAGTTTCATGTTGCCCATTCATTATTCTATTTTCAATAACGCCTGCCCCTAAGATTTCCTACCAAGCAGGGGTGGATTTAACTTCCATAGGGAATTGGTTTGGGGAGGAAAAGTTCACCTATATCAGAGTTTTTGGCAGTCAAGCCAAGCCCCATGTTCTTCCTCTATACATCCCTGATAAACTACTGGCCAGAGAAATAACATATCAGATCATCACCGAAGGGGTTACACAAACCCTGAAGAAAGCTAAGAAGCATGTCTGGCCCTCTTTTCCTTTGAGAATTGGTATCTACACTCTGCATGATTTCAAACATGCAGAGAAAGAAGCTGAGAAAATAAATTCGCTAACCCTGGCAACTCTACCGAGCAGGCAATGTGATCCAAACAAAGTCGCCTACAATGCACTCGACCAGGCCAAATTGACCAAGTTCGAGCATAAAGAAGATAGATTTGAGGACTTGTTCGCATCGTCCGAGTCGATGTATCAAGTTAAATCGCTCGCCATACTTGAATACAACGATGAGGGGCTGGTCGAATTCAACAGACTTAGAGAGCAGAGGTTGCAAACTCTGCCTCTAGACCTGTTAGCGATGACTCCAACAACAGAATCAAGCGATCCTGAGTAGCGACTTGATAAAGAACCTCCTATGACATCAAAGCAACAAGAGGAAGTGCATGAGCAGAGAAAAGAAGAAACCCAGGCAAAAGTGAAGAGACAGGAAGAGACCCAGGAAAAAGTGCAAGAACAGAGCAATTTAAAAGTAAATGAAGATACACAGATTGATCCGAAATTTCTCCAGGAATGGCAGCAATTTAATTTGATTATCGGCAATCAGGAATTCTCTAAAGATGACGAGATTTCAAAAGAAGGAAACACACAAGAGGCGATTTCAAAGCAGGTTTCAGGTGAAACCAACGACCCACCCAAATCAAAGGAAGGGGAAATAATCCCAAAGGATCCATCGGGCGAAATCATTTTGCAGATTGAAGAGATTCCTCCCTTGGATGTCTTCTATAGCCCAAAGCATAAAGCTATAGTAAAATGATAGAGGAAGAGGATAAGTACTGATCAACCTTCTTTATTCTCAGAACTAATAGTAACGGGCAATGTGGTATGGAAAGAAGAATTTGAACCCTCCGATTACTTGACAAAGCTATCGTAATATGCTGGAGCTTATTCGGCGGCGACAATAGATAAAGCATCGGAGGTGAGTAGTTTATTAAAGAAAAAATATCAGGATATCTTTTCGCTATAGGCACAATTATCGGAAGCGCAGCGGAAGGCAGAGCAGGCAGAACAGCAATTGTTAGTACAGCAACAAATAAACAATCAGCTCACTAAGCAATTGCAGGAAGAAAAATAGAGGATTGATGATAGCACAGTCCAAAATAAAAAGGAGCTATCGGTAGCATTGGCGCAACTAAAAACATCAACTGAGGAAATGCTAAAATCCAAAGATGAGCAGATCGCTCAATTATCAGCTCAACTTGAGCAAACAAAAAAGCTCCCGCAAGTAGATTGTTAGGCCCCTATACTACTAGTGTAACCCTTATTGTTATTAGTACAACCCACTTATTATATTGATGTACCCACATAATGCCCATATTGTTACTATTGTACCCCATATAAGCCCACTAATGTTACTATTGTGGCTTCATATT